>WURS02438347.1:0-15181 GCA_011762765.2 Rhinocypha anisoptera | reverse complement strand
CAGACAATCTCTTGAACCTCCTCTTATTTATGGAATCGTAATTGTTAACCATAGGTCATACCTTTTCTATGATTGTTTATGAAACGTTGCCAAAGATACTACCGATGCTTGATGTAAATTAGTTATATGTGCGTGAGTTTTGGTGACAATATTAAAATTTTTTTTTCATGAAACAATCTATTTTCAATTCATTTGCAGATGGATTGATACAACTACTTCAGTGTTCATTTTCGCCCACTTTTAGTGGCACTATAAATGCCGAAAGAGGTGAATTTAAATGACCGTTGGCTGTAACGAGTGTGAGCTACAACGAGAGATTCTTCGTCATTTATCAGCTCTCATTATAGCGGACTTCTACTGTATTACAATTAGATTAATACCATGCATAAATCACTTTATTACAAGGTATCATTTAGGAAATAATTTACACTGTAATAGGTTTTCATCAGCAGCAGGTGTTTAAGTTTCAATTATTCTGAATGAGTGAATATTTTATAGATGTTATGGTTAGATATTGTATAGCTATCATCTGCTGCCAGGGTAATATTAAGTACTGGAAGAGAATATCTCAAATTCATGAAAATAACGTAAATACTTCCAAGATAATATATTAATTGTTAAAATAAGTTAGTAGGCAATGCAGGACAAGGTAAAAACATAATTTTGTAGGATGTTGCCCATTTTTTTGTGCCAGACCTGTCTGGTTTAAGAATATGGGCAAGTAAGAATACAAGTTTGTTAATGAATGAGAGTAGTTTCATTTTTTACCAGAAATAAATCCCATCAATGAATGTTAATGTAACCTTCATCATCATTGCAGCAATGAAATATATATTATAAATCCAATTTTATTTTTATGCTTTCAACTCATACTCAGCTCTTAATAAAGTCAACAGTATTGGCTGAAATTTTGAGGAGTCACTGCATTATTGGAACATTTAATACTTGAATTTCCATGGAAAATTTTGAGTGAAAATTGTGATATTTACAAAATAATTTCTATGGAAAGTGAATTGTTTGAAGTTTGATGAAGGAGAAGTTTTTAAATACCGAACATCATTAACACACTCATATTTCATATTTGTTTCCAATAAAGATGTTAACATATGATCTGCAACAAAAATTTACCTGGTGATTAGAAAGGTGATTACATACAGATAATATGGCAACTTACATAAAGTGGTGTATCCACTAGAAACCTAATAAACTGCTTCATGGAAGCATCTTCTGGTTTATCACCATGTACAGCCATTTGATACTTAAGATAAAGTGAATGTGTATCTCTGCACAATGCTTCATCCTCTATAAGTTCAGATACAGAATGAAGTTTTATCTAATAAACAAAGAGAAAAATGAGAGTTCAGGATGGACAAAAGCAAATTAAAAAACATTTCAGGTCAAATTTGTATAAAGGAACAATACGTAATAGCAGTAGCAACAGAAATAGTCATAGAGGACCTGTCCAAGAAAGAGACAAAATACCACTTATTTTACTTACCATTACTTATAATATTTCTCTAAATATAAAATAAAACACTGAAATTAAGGAAGTTTCCTATATGATAGGGAATTGACAACTTTAGGAAACAATTGAATATTAATAACCTCATAACCTAGTTTCAGAAAATTTAAGACTTTAAATTGAGAACACATTCTTGTTATTTGGGGACAGAAGACATCATTCTGTGAGCAGCTATGACTGGTTGAACAAATTATGTGGACTTGAAATAAGAATTCATATGTATAAGGAACTTAAAATTTTTAATGTAAACAGAACAAAAAAGGCAATAAAAGATTTGTCTGTGAGAGAATTTGTATCAAATTGAGTTGTAATAGTCAATGAAAACAATGAACTAGTACCACTCTTTCCTTGGACTCATAAATACATCAAGAAGGAGAACTTAAGCAGAATGATTAAATGAGACACAAACTTGACATCAGGTCCTGATGACGTTGCATTGCGACGGAACCTGGGTCGCGTAGAAAATATATTTTTATATGGAATTTCAAAGTTTGTGTCTCATTTAATCATGAATCAGTTCCATGAAGTCATGCCAGACACTTTTTCCTATAAAAGCTAGTATGATTAATGGTAGCTTCTGTGTACTAATGTCTGCTACCAAAAATGGTCCTTCAAGCAGCATATCACTTTTGGGAACAAAAAATAATCAACACATGCAAAGTTTTGAGTAAATGGAGGGTGGTCAAGAAGATCCACCTGTTTGAAAAAAATCTTTGGTGACTACTGCCTTGTACATGTGACTTCGGTGGAGGAGGTTCACCATACCTGATACATATAACATATTTAATTCTTTTTAAGAGACTGACCATTGCATATCCATTCATTAGTATTGATTGATGATTCATTAGACTGATTGTAGCCCTCCATCCTTTCCTATCTAGTGCTCTCTTACTCCTTGGTAGTTCTTCTTTCTAACATCTCTTACAATTTACCCTATATATCTGTCTGTAAAGCGACAGTTCCTTCAAAAACATCCATTTTTGCTGCTGGTAACAGTCTTCTAAACACTGTTGTCATTGGAGCTTTCAGCAGGCTAACTACTCATGGGGTCATCTTCAATTCTTTCTTGTCATTCACAAAGTATTCTAAACTTTCAGAAAACTCTTGTACAAGATATAGCTGCAGGATTCATCTCCAAAAGATGCAATTATCATTTGGGGAGCCACTATTTAATAATTTCCAATTTTAAAACAATTTTGTTAATGTTGCTTCATAATGAAATTCATGGCAAAGCTTTCACTAATAGCTGTCCCATATTACAAATCAAAATCTATGCTGAGATCACTCAGGTTACACTAAGAACGCAGTGTTCTTCCATTCCTCCTGATTCTTTAGGTGGCTGACAAAATACATTCATTCATTCATTTTTATTTCTGGAGGGTTACTTAGTAACATAAAAATTGTCCAGTTAATTGTACAATAAAATACATGACTAATTTAAGTTTACAATCCTTTCAAATTTAAACAAATTCATTATCAAAATATTTCAGCAAGGATGGAAGGTAACATTTATAAATGTTGCATTATGCATGACATGTTTGTATCTTGGCAGCATTTACAACCGCTTTCTAGAAATTCAGCAATGCTGCAGTAGGCTTTCCTTAGCAGGAAATTCTTTAAATTGACCTTAAAAGGGGGAATGACGATATGGTTTTGATGTCAGAAGGGATTTTGTTATATACTACTGATGCAGCATAGTGAGGACCTTTCTGAGCTAGAGAAAGAGAGTAATGGTTGACATGGGTATTTGTACAGTTACATGTGGTTTATAAGTGTATTTGGTCATTGGTGAGGAAAAGGTTAGGGTTTAGTAGAATAAATAAAGCACAGTTAAGGATGTAGAGTGAGGGAAGTGTGAGTATGGCATGCTTTTGGAATAAGGGTCTACCCAGGGTATGGGAGGGGAGGTGAAGCATGGCCTTTAGGGCCTGCTTTTGTAGCCTTTTTGGTAAGGCTGTCATGTCCCCAAAACATATTGCCATTTGATAGGTGAGATTGAATTTCTGTATGAAAGACTAGGTACAAGGTATTAAGGGAGACAATGAAGGCTAACTTCCTTAGTAGGAAGGTACCAGACGTTATATTTTTCTTGACAGACTTTATATGGGAAGACCAATCCAGGTCCTCATTTATAAGTAGGCCAAGAAACTTGATGGATTGGGAACGGATGAGGGTCGAGTCATTTATCTTGAGTAAGGGGCTAGATGAGGGAGGATTCCTTTTATTGTGAAATTGTAGATATGATGATTTTAGCTGGTTAATTATTAGGTCATTTGAGTGTCACCATTATGTCATGTCAGATATAGAAGTTTTGCTAAGGTTAATAAGTTCCGATATTTCTTTTGATTCCAGAAGGCAGGATGTATCTTTGGCATATAAGAACAACCTACTAGACGAAATTGAGTTTGGAAGATCATGTGTGAATATTATAAAATGTAGAGGTCCGAGTATTGAACCCTGTGGAATTCCCCTACGTACCGGGAGTGGTTTGGGCAGGGTAGATTTCAAGGCCATCAGTTGTGTAGTAAGAAAACTTCACTTTCTGCTCCTGGTTTTCCAGGAAAGATTTGATCCAGCATAGGACTTTCACATTTATACCCATTCTTGCTAGTTTGGGGAAGAGTAGCTCATGGATTATGTTGTCAAAAGCTTTGCTGAGATCATCATAAATTCCTATTGTATTATTTTTGCTGTAGAGGGCTTTTTTAGATTTGATTTAATAACTGAAGGATAGCAGTAGTTGTTGATTTACTCTTTCTGAACCCTTGTTGTGCTGCATGCAAGAGTTGTTGAGATTCCAGGAACTGCATTAGGTGTATATAAAATTTTTTTCAAAAAGCTGGGGAGAACTGAAATCCGGCAGTAATTCATTGAATCAGTCAAAGGACCTTTTTTATGTATAGGATTTACATGAGCCAATTTAAGGTAGGAAAGAAAGTGTCCTTCATTAAAAGATGCATTAATTATATCCACTAGGGGATTACATATATAACAATTAACTGCCTTTATAATAGGTATCTATCACTAGGAATGCTAATTCTAATAGAAATGCTATCACTAAAGAACAATACCCTCTCCCCTATCTATTTTGAGAATTTGGTCTCCTAATTTACCTTATGCTTATTTATCAGATTGAAAAATTAGCGGTAGCTAATGGTGGTAATTCTCCGATACCTGTAAGTGAAGTACAGTGAACCATTGGAATATATGAGATGGAGACAATTTGAACTTCAGAAGACTGGCAAACTATGTACATTATAGATAGAATAGTGTTCAATAGAGTACAGTTGGTTTCAGTATGACTTTGTTCACACACTGATGATTGCAGATGGATTTAGTAGGAATTCTTAACCAAATCTAGTAGAAAATTCTAGCTGGGTGGTGAATCCAATCTCATTGACCACTACTATTGCACTGTAAGAAATGTCAGAATCGTGTGTTAGAAATGGTCTCATCATTAATCATTCAAAATCCACCTTTATCCAATTCTGTTTAAGTCCTGTGAACCTCTTTGCAAACTCTACCTCAAAATAAATAACCATACTCTTCAAAGATCAAAAACATTTTTGCCATATAAGTGAAAAACTGGACTGGTCCGATCATGTCCACTAGATAACAAATGAATGAAGCCGTCCTTTACTGAATCGTGTTACAGAGTAAATTACAGAATAATGTTTTGGGAAAATTCCCCTCTGTCTGTAAAAGTTTATTCAATGCAAAAGCCTATTTTAAAAGCTACTAACAAAGTCAAAATTTGAACTCCTGGGATATCACTTTTTCTCTTGACAAATTACGACTTACTCTGCAGTTACAATTTTCCTGTTCCGCATTTGTGAAGTACGTTCCAAACTTATTCAAACGAAACTCCGAATACCATAAACATGGCACTCGAATAAAAGAGAACATCTATACATTGAACAATATACCGTATTTACCCGAATATAAGACGAGGGTTTGTTTTTCCAAATTTGGCCTCAGAAAAATGTGGGGTCGTCTTATATTCAAGTCATCTTATACAGTAGAATCATGATTTTACGCAAGGGACGACATGGTCCCAACCTCTCTTTTAAGTATTCTTATGGCGTTACTATTTGAAATTATGTAAATTTGACGTTTTACTTAAGGCTGTTTTGGTTCCCAGGGGAAGTTTTAATTCATTTTTACGAAAAAATAACAGAACCTAATGAAACTGAAGCAAAATACAGAAGAATCTTTTAAATGTCAGTCATTAATTAAATTTAAAGTAATTCCATTCCACTACTGCGTAATTCAATATAAACCAATTACTGCCTGAATTCTTAGTACTTATTCTTTTACTTTCATGTATTTCATCTCGTTATTTAGTAATGGGTTACAGCCGTTAACTTGTTTACGACAAATACTACGCTACAACTACCACTGAACTCACAAAGAAAGCACTTCCCTTGAGATAGGATGCATAGGAACGATAGTTGTGAGAGTAGGAAACTCGTCACCTGTTCTGAATGACAAGCTGTCTTTTGGGTCTCCCGTGAGGGGTGTTGTCACATCGGCGCACGTTGTTCAGCGAAATTTGAATCACGGTTTAGGGTTTAGGTTAGTCAGAAATTAAAGGAAATAATTAAAGGAATTAAAGCAACTGCTTTTGACGCGCCTGAGAATATAGTGTAATTAAAAACAAATAAATGCCAAATTTGAGTGTAATAATTACAAAATATGGTCTCGTATGCTACGCGCGCACTTCAAAATACAAAGTTTTACGAAAACAACGAATCTTCCTAATCAAAACGGAAGAATTGACAACTCACTCGCCAGAAAAGCACTATTTCGTATTCAAAAATGTTAAGCACAATGTTATGATATTTCTATTCAATCGCGCTACATGTAAGGATTTCCGCCGCTAGTTTTTCAGCATGCGTAAAAATATTTTTCAGCGACAGAAAAATGATGACGGTACAAAAAGTGACCCGGGCATAGGGTTTTGCTAGGCCATTACAATGTTCTGATAATATTTCGCCGATTCGGACTGAGCTGAGTGATAAATAAAATAGTTTATTTGCTATTACTGAATGCATGCATAAATGATCTCTTTGTACGTGGTAGAGTCAACTGAAAACCTTAAAAGTGTAATATAAAATCGAAAGTAGGCGACAGTGGTCTGTAAGTTGGTACGCGTGTTTTAAATAATGTGTCGGATGTTCCATAATTGGTAGCACAGTTCAGATGCGCAAACACCGGCGCAGGAACAGTATAAAGATGACTTCCCCTCTAGCAACATGCATCAGAGACGAACAGCCTTTGGTGATTAGATTTTTGCAAAGTGAAGGTGTGAAACCTATACACATTTATCGCCGGATGAAGGTCCAGTATGGGGATGTCTGTTTGTCACAGCAGCAAGTGTATGAATGGTGTAGGAAGTTCTCAAATGGTGTGACGTCCGCGCCCGGGCCATACACATCGTGTCGTGACTCCCGAGACCACAGCAGCAGTTGAAGCCATCGTAATGGAAAGCCGCAGAGAGTGACATTGCGGCAGCTGTACCCATTAGTAATGATACAACACATCACATTATGCATGATGTGTTCAGGTTTCATAAGGTGTCTGCACGATGGGATCCCCGTCGAACTCCTGAATTGAAGCAGCGACGTTTTGATGCGAGTGAAGAACATCTGCAGCTTCTTGAACTCGACAGTGATGCTTTCCTTGCACGAATCGTCATCGGGGACGAAGCCTGGATCAATTGCCATCAGCCAGAAATGAAGAGGGCGAATAAAGAACGGAACCATTCGACATCACCCAAACCAGAGAATTTTCGATCACATCTATCAGCAGGGAAGGTTACTGACTGACTGAACCTCTTTCGGGACGAAAAAGGCGTCATCTTGGAGAACTACACGCCCCCAGGGGGCCACTGTTACCACCAGCACGGTCACAGACCACCTCAAAAATCATCTTCGGCCTGCCATTAGAACAAAACGACGTGGATTGCTATCGATAGGCCTTCTTATGCAACATGACAATGCAAGATGGCCCCAATACGGCCATCGTGCAACGTCTATCGCAGACATGCGGTTTGAATGTGTCTGTCTAATCCACCAGACTCACCCGATCTTGCCCCAAGTGATTTCCACATGTTTGGATCTCTAAAAGAAGCCAACTCTGGGACGAAATTCCATTCCGATGACGAGGTGCACCAGGCGGTGCACGAATAGTTGTGCTGTCTCCCAAAAGAATTTTTTTCTACGGGAATTCAGGCACTTCGGAAGCGTTGTCAGACATGCATTGGGCGTGGAGGAGACTATGTCGAAAAATGGTACAGGTTTGTTGTATGTGTGCACAATGAATAAAATTTAAAAACATAATCAAGATCTTCATTTGACTCTCCCTCGTAGTAAAATTGTTATAATGGTCTGGGGTGTTAGTGAGTACTCAGTGAAGCTGTGGATAGATATCCAGTGTTCCTTGAAAAAGCTAACGAATGGTTTTCTGCCATCAATTTCTTCCTAAACCCAGACAAAACTCAGTTTCTTCTCTGAACTCTAAATCCAGCTACAAAAGAACGCGATTCCGTCGAAATACTGGGATTTCATCTAGATTCAAAATTGACTTGTTGTGAACATGTTTTGCTCATCAGGAAAAAACTTGCCCTAGCCATATTTCTGCTCAGGAAACTGAAACTGTAAGTGAGCAAGGACTACCTAATTAATGCATATTTTGCGTTCTTTCATTCTCACATCACTTATGGTATCACTTTGGGGCCATTCATCCGATGTAAAACTATTACTTTTGATGCAGAAAAAAGCCAACCGAATTTTAGCCAATGTAAGTCAACTTGATCACTGTAGACCTCATTTTAACAATTTAAAAATTATGGCAGTTTACGATATGTTTTTATTTTACTCGATGGTGCAGCATGTGAAAGAAAATCTGGACAGGTACTCTATTAGGACTGATGTGCACGATCACAATACCAGAGATAAAAACTCCATAGATGTCGACTAAGCAAAACATACAAAGTTAAGGGTTTACCAATTACACTCTTTTTCATGCTCCCTAACTCTGCCAAAACAGTCTCCAATAAGGTGAACTGTAGGGTTCTCTATTACTGGCTCATCTCCAAACCCCTATACTCCCTGGAGGAGTGTTATGATCTTGATTTCTCTAGTCTAATATTTTAATGTCTAGAGTATGATTGTATTTTTCTGTGTTTATAGTTGCTTGTGTGTGTTTTGTTTTTTATTTAATTTGTTTGACATCTATTAACAAGCATAGCACATGCTATGCTTGTTAATCAAGATGAATAAAGATTATTATTATTATAGTATTTTGTTATGATGCGTCACAAATTATTTGCACATTTATCAAAATCAGCCATCATTTCGATTTTACATAATTTGATTTTATAAAACACTGATAATTCGGGTTCCTATGTGTTACGTAAAATCAGGCAAATAAGATAATTAAACATTTATTATAAATTTTTGTAACACAATCTTTACCATTAAATAAAACTAGGGTTTTTTTTCCAAATTTAGCCTCAGAAAAATGTGGGGTCGTCTTATATATTTGGTAAATACGGTACTTGTTCGCACACAGAAATGCCCCCACAACTCGTTAATTGCCCATCTCACTAAATCTGCACCTCACACACCAGTAGACTAAAATCCTTTTTAATTAGATGTGAGTTTTACAGCACCCAAGAGTTTATAATGGACGAATGCTCTGTACATGTATATTTTTACTATATTTTAATACTACCTGATAACATTATACTGTGACATCATTTGTATTTGCTGTACTGCATCCTTTAAATTAATGATTATCATTATACTTTTTACATTTTGATGGATTCTATGTTCAACATCTGTTAAACCATGGTAAAATCAATCAATGATTATTATTTTAAAAATAGCTAATGACCTGTCATGGGATTCCCACAAACAATATAGTGTGTAGAGACAAAGAATTAAGCTTCATCAGACGAATTGTTCGTTTTTGTATTGTAATACATGAATTATGAGGACCTGTGTAATAGCTTACTTAAATAACGTTAACTATAAAATCGGCCACAGAGGCGGCGGGGTAACATCCTCGTCTACGAATCCGTAGGTCGTCGGTTCGAATCTCGTCTGTGTGGATTTTTATTCTCCAACAATGGGTGGGATCCATTCACTTCTTCCGAAGTTTTCGTTGTAGCAACTTCAAAAAAAATAATAGTTGTAGTTCTGCTTATATGGGAGTATTAACAAGAAAGTGCCATTATGTATTAAGTATATACAGGAGAAATTATTCCGGACGAAATTTCTGGCAGTACCATTAAAAAATATACGAATGAATGTACATCCCAACCGCGACGTTTGAATGGTATTTGAATTAGTTAGGTCAGTTAAATAACGGAAAAAATGGTGTTGTTGGCGTTTAGAAATGGTGGCGTTGGCGTAGATATTTTTCCATACCAGCTATTTTATTTCTTACCTTACATCCCTCTATCTTATTTCCCATTTAATTGACTTTTTTCTCCATGTCGCCTCCCGTAGACGAATAAAATCGTGCAGTCACCACATCAATTATTCCACATATTATTCATCACGGATCATTTTTTGATGCAGTGACGAATGTGAGAGTTGGACTAGAATTGTAATGTGAAGTTAGGCGATGTAAGATTTTCACTCCCTGATTCCAAGATTCGACATTATGCCTCCGAGCATACGTATGTACTCGCAAGGTCCCTCGGCCTTATTTGGTCCGCGCTTTTGATTTTAAAAATTATGTATCTTGTTAAATAAGGACCATTTTTATTTCTCTAAAACTGTTTTAAGTTGTTGGCTTGTAGTTAATTAATGTAAATTTCATATAATATCCAAAGCTTGTATATCTGTATGGGTAGAAGTAACCTTACTTCATAGAAGAAGGTACCGCTGATGTATTTCGTAGAGGTTTAATACTGGGAAAATCATGAATATGCTTAGAGAAAGGTGAATTATATATTTTTTTATTATGACCACTTTTTCGCCAGTGGAAAAAGCTGTTTGTTTTTTATTTTGAAGGTTTCTCTCTTAACAGCTCCGAAGAGTCGCGGAAGTTATTACCATATCGATAATTTGACCTTTATTTTCTGAGAAAACGAATCTTGATAGAAAATTATCTCCTTCCAAGAAATAACATTCGACTCCAGCTATTATAGTTATAAGTAACACGGCGGTAACTCTTCCTTACTTCCGGGTTCATATTTTTTCCTAGAAGTATCATTCAATACATTAGTATACTAATTATAATTTGATGTTGAAATTTATTGAAAATTAATCTTGTGACGATCTCTTGAATCTAAAAGTTCCATTCTATGGGCCTGAATGAACATCTTTCCTTTATTATTATTTGTTGTAACGTAGAATTCTTTTTTACTGATTTATTTTTATTGTGCGCGTAGGATTCTGCTTGATCCGTATGCTATAGCATCCATTCTCACCGGTTTTATCGGTAATTTTTTTCCCTCACGTTCATATCGGCGTTCTTGCCAAGGAGAAAATACTTCGTTTCCGCGCAGATACAGAAATTCGATCGTTTTCAAACGTGACTGAGCAGTTCACCAGTGCCTTCGTCCCTTTCTCACGGGTTGTAATGCGAGCGAAGTGTTCAGTAATTTTATTTTTGCTTCCGTTGATGAAAAGTTTCGAGTGTAAATACGTAGAAGGCCACCTTGTTACCTCTGAGGTAAAGATTCAGTTTCCTGAGGTAAACATTTCGTTCTCTATCTTTCGTTATTAAGTCTTAAATGATACGTCATTCTTTCCTTTCAGACTTGGGCTTTCGTCGAGCGGTTTTGTTTTCTGTCTGCCGAGGGAAAGTTCGAGTATGGTCTCGAGTATGAGAAGGTATGAAATGTCATTTTTATGCTGTGGGTGTTATGGTAAAAGTCTGCTTCTGACGAAGTTTTTCAGGAAAGCACGCGCATTCAAACGGTACATTCCAGCCGAATATTCGTGGTGTAGGGTGCTTAAATCGATACCTATATATTTTTAGTAGACTCCAGTCGCGCAGTATTGACCGCAAGCACAGCCTATTTACTGAGGTGTTCTTTCGCTCGGCTAATTTTGAGTTATAAAATTCTCTGTTGGATGCCTAATGTGAATGCAATGCATCCAAGGTTGGCGATCAAGAATTTACCAAGTATGCTCCAAGTGTCTTTGAAATGAAAGATATAACTACGCGGGAAAACGGACGTGGATTTTGCTTTCTTGGAATTCTGAGGAAGAAGAAATTAGTGTAATCAAAGAAAATAAAACCATTAATACCTATGAAGTCACTCAATTTCTAATGTTAAGGCGGCTCTAGTCACTCAAGTAAATCTCGAAGGGTGTAAACTCTTAAGCGTTATGCAGACATTAGTGTGCGAATGTATTGTTCGTTCCTCACATAGACCGAAGCAAATTGTCCACAGTGCTTCACCTCAATTTTTCTCTACATCAGGAACTTCTTGTACATGTTCAATATCACAGTTGTTCATAAATACTCAATAACGTAAATATATTGCAGATTGAGAACCGGGCGTGGTCCATTTTGAAAGATCCAGCTGGATTTATTTAGTTCATCTTAATGAAATATCGAAGCCTATTATTTTGTAGGGAATTATTACTTTTAATTGAATTGGCCCTGGTGGCACTTGGGTGTCACTGACAAAATTTAGAAAATTATTGGCATGGCATATCAAATGGCAAAGACTTTGTGGTAGTGTTAAATTTCTATTATATTGAGTTTCAAAGGGTTTACTGTTAATAATTACATTGCTCAGAATTATATTTTGCGTTTGAATTAGGAACTCCACCTCATATAAATTATTAATGGAAATTAACAAAAGATTTGCCGCTTTTATGATCGATTGAATAAATTGACATAAGGAACTATAATGAAGCTAAAAACTATAATTAAGGAGGGAATTTTGAAAATGGTGAATTGAAAAGCATGAAGTGGTAATGAGATTCCTGCAACATTTCTGTAGCCTAACTGGTAAACACCTGAAGCTGTTGTTGCAACAGTTTATTTTATATGCAATTTATACATTTGTTCTCTGTTCATTGTTTCTTTGTATAATAATGAAGTTATGCTGTTTTCTTGGCTTCAGAATTAGCTTATGGGTGCCATAATTTTTTATATTTTATTTTTATTTTAGTTTAAAATATATGAATAATATATCCTTAAATTTAATGTGGCATGTTAATTGTCCAATAAAATGCGAATTATATTATATAGTCACCATTCTCATTGAATCACAGTCCATTTGGTCAAAATATTCCTCAGCCATCTTTTTTGTACATTTGTTGTTTAATCTGAATACTTCAATAAAAATTCATCATTAGGAATATCGGTGCCTACAAAATCTGTTATGGAATGGAGAATAGCCATGTTGAATTCAGGCCCAAGAATATCCCCTAAAAATGAGGTATTTTCATACCTAGGTGAATCAATTTTCTAAACTACTTGGAGTAGAATCTTAACTGATCAGATTTAATAGAATGGAACAAAATGAACCATTGGTATTTTTTATGTAGAAGATGGGTATAAATTTCCATATTTAAAGATTTGAAATTCATGTCATATTGCTAGTTTTTAATGCTATTTCATTTAAAGCTAATTATGCAAACAGTATTGGTGAGTTCTAATCCAAAAAACCACAGTCTTCAGCCCTAAGGTTAGTTAGAAAGGTGGGTATTGGGCTCACCTCGAACTAAGCCCAAAAGAATGTGAAAAGTCAAACACATCAAGGTGATATATAAGGGTATGCCAGTTCCTTTCTCCGATTGACATGTGGTTTCCCAGGGTGATCATGTGTACTCAGAAAGTCACTCTCAGCTTAGGTTTATCAGCTGGAGGTGCCCACAGGCTTCAACTGCCTGAACCTGGGTCTCCTGTTCAGTAGCTGAGCATTGCTACTGACTGGGCTACCATGACCTCCTGACCATGAGTTGTGAACACTAGGGAAAAATGTTGGTTGCCTGCATTGTTTGCTTCTTGTTCCTTGGAATTTGTCGTTAATTCTCTGCCCTCATTTTTTGTTCACCCAGGTTATTTTACAATATGGTAATTCTAATGGAGCTTGAATTTCTTCTTATGAGCTTTACTTTGATCTTATGGCAATTTCTGTGGCATGAAAGATCTGAGTTAAGCCTTAACAGTTGTAAATTTTTAGTAATGCAGTATATAACATATGATGGATCATAATTAGTTAGCCATTTAATTGACTTTTTCAATAAAATTTCTCATTTTTTCCATGTATAGTATAGAGGGGAAAGGGTAGTGAGTAGAGTAAGGAAAAACAGAGGAAGTCAACATGGTTGGAGGGGCGTGAAACGTGGTTGATGCATGTCTACCGCTTTGTACAGTATACTCAAGAATGAACTGATCAAGTAACTAAAGATACAGACAGAATTGCATTTGAGTGACACATGAAGATTATAAAATATCCAGATGGTCCAGCAGTAATGACAGGAAGTGAGGAACAATTGCAGAAAATGATAGAATCAGAGAGCATGAAAACAATTTGGATTGACAGCGAAAAGACGGAATTAGCAGAGGTAGAAAAACAGGAAGGAATGGTAAATGTGGAAATAGATGAAAATACACTGGAGCAGGAAAATCCATGTACAAGAAATGTACACTATACACTGCATGTGTTATTGAATAAGATAAGAATCAGAAATTATTTTACAAATAAAAAATTTAAAAAAATCATCCTCTGGTTGACACATCAAAATCATAGCAGCTTTTTTTGTGAAACATTTGAAAAGAAACGCTGCAATTCTACATGAAAAATTTATTTCAACACGACCAGGTTGTGCTGTATAACAGCGTCTTCAGATTCATACTTGTAAAGTGTGGGTATATATACTCTTGGTGGAGGAAAGATGGGAGAAAAGGAAGGGAAGGGAAGAGGCAGGGTGAAAGGGAAAGGGCTGGAAGAAGGGGGTGAGGGAACAATTGGGAGGGAGGAATATCCATTAGTCAGAGGTGATTAGAGGACAGTTTTGGGGGAGAGGAAGTAAAGAGGATCTTGTGAGGCCATCAGCTGGTGGCAGAGAGGGAAGGATGTGGTGGTGGGAAATGAAAGTGTGGAGAACACGAGGGATAAAAAAATTTCATTGACAGTGTTATCATTTCTAGAATTCAAACAGATTTCCAATTCTTTCAAAGTGTTTAACTTAGGTCCCTTCCCTTGAATTTGTAAAATTTTTAGTATGAAGTCACTGTGGTGTCCATGTTCATGTAGGTGTTAGGCCAAGTGGGAAGTTAGGTTGGAGGTTATGTAACATACCTGTTGCTCTATAACCCTTGTTTTAATCCTCCTCCTGGTTTGGCCTATGTATATGGCTCCACAGTCCAGGCTACTTTATCCTCGTTGGATCCAAATAGGTTTCCTAATGTATGTTGGCTAGAGAAAGCAGTCTTTTCCACATCCTTGTGAAGCAACCTCTGGATTTTGAGGGATATATTCCCAAGGGAGAAATCAGTTGTTTCAGGCCCAAGGAAGGGCAATCTACTTCACTTCTGTGTTTCACTTTCTGTAAGTGGGGCCCTGTATATTTCCCTCAAAGCTAATTTTGTTTGCATGCATCTATAAAGTCAGTCTATTAAGTTACCAGTGTACCCATTAGCAGAAGCAATTTATTTAACAGTTAGAAGTTCTTC
>WURS02438329.1:0-15182 GCA_011762765.2 Rhinocypha anisoptera | reverse complement strand
AGAGAGAGAGAGAGAGAGAGACAGAGAGAGAGAGAGAGAGAGAGAGAGAGAGAGAGAGAGAGACAGAGAGAGAGAGACAGAGACAGACAGAGAGAGAGAGAGAGAGAATGAGTGAGTGAATGAGAGAGAGGGAGAGAGAGAGACAGAGAGAGAGAGAGAGAGAGAGACAGAAAGAGAGAGAGACAGAGAGGGAGAGACAGAGAGGGAGAAACAGAGAGGAAGAGAGAGAGAGAGAGAGAGTCATAAAAACAACTTGCAACTTGGACGCTCGTGCCTAAACTCAATAGGATTAAGACTAAGTTCTGATGTTTCTCGAGTTATCTTGAGACACTAGATTATCTCTCACAAGACACGACAACCAGACATCATCATCATAAAAAATGATGATTGCAATCTTTTCTGTAGCAGGACCTAGACCTTAACTAACTCAACTACTCAACTCAACGAAACACAAAAATGATAGATGATGATGTCAAGAATGTTGATTGCGCCTTACGCTACACAAACACACGGGTTACGTCATGTTATATATGTCGAGTTATATAAAAGAGTGTCAAAGTCAAGGTTGATCCAATCAACTCTTTGCTCTTACACTCAACCTAATACGACGAATAGTGAATTGATATATACTAAAATTTATATAGAAGTTCTAAACTTCTTTACTTCTCGTTCGAGAATTTGACCTCCCTTTTTCGGTTCAGTTCAAGTTCAAGTTGAAGATGAAGATTGCCGCTTCTTTTTCTTCTTTGATTCTTCTTGGCTTACTGGCTGGCTTTGCTTCGGCCGCTCAGTTCACGTGTCCCGAGGAATCTGGTTACTTTGAACATGAGGATTGTTGGAAGTTCTGGCAGTGTTCTCACTGGAAGGCTTATGAGCAGCTTTGTGGCAATGGTACTCAGTGGGACCAGAGTATCTTGACTTGCAATCATTTAACCGATTGCCAGCGACCCTCTGAGCCCGAAGAACCGGAAGAACCAACCTCTGCACAACCGGATGAGACATCTGCTCAGCCAACGGAACCTGAAACCACCGAAGCATCTACCGAATCAGAAGTTGATAACACCACTTCTGAGCCTAGTGAAAATCCAGAAACCGATGCTCCAAGCACTGAACAACCGGAAGAGGCCAGCACGGCAGCTCCGACTGATGCAGAAACCGAACAAAGTTCCGAAGCTCCTGAGACTACAAGTCCAGCTTCACCCGAGTTTCAATGTCCGGATGAGTTTGGTTACTATGAACATGATGATTGTTGGAAGTTCTGGCAATGTTCTCATTGGATTGCTTATGAGCAAATTTGTGCCAATGGTACCCAGTGGGACCAGAGTATCTTGACTTGCAATCATTTGACAGATTGCCAGCGACCCTCTGAGCCCGAACCCACGAAAGTACCGGAAGAACCAACCTCTGCACAACCGGATGCAACATCTGCTCAGCCAACGGAACCAGAAACCACGGAAGCTTCTGTTGAACCCACAACCGAAGAATCTTCTGTGCAACCAGAAACTGAACCTGTGCAAACCACTGAAGCATCTACCGAATCAGAAGTTGATAACACCACTTCTGAGCCTAGCGAAAACCCGGAAACCGATGCTCCAAGCACTGAACAACCCGAAGAACCCAGCACCTCAGCTCCGACTGAAGCGGAAACTGAGCAGAACTCGGAAGCTCCTGAAGTTACAAGTCCAACTGCATCCGAGTTTCAATGTCCGGATGAGTTTGGTTACTATGAACATCAGGATTGTTGGAAGTTCTGGCAGTGCTCGCACTGGACTCCTTATGAGATGGTCTGTCCTCGGGGAACTCAGTGGGACCAGAGTGCGTTGACTTGCAATCATCTTACCACTTGCCAACGACCCTCTGAGCCTGAACCTACGGAGGAACCAGAAGAGTCTAGTACTGCTCAACCAGATGAACCCAGCACTGAACAACCCGAGGAACCAAGTACCGCTCAACCAGAAGAGCCAAGCACCGCTCAACCAGAAGAACCTAGCACTGAACAACCAGAGGAACCAAGTACCGCTCAACCAGAAGAACCTAGCACTAAACAACCAGAGGAATCAAGTACCGCTCAACCAGATGAACCCAGCACAGCTGAACCGACTGAAGCAGAAACCGAACAAAGTTCCGAAGCTCCTGAGGCTACAAGCACAGCTTCCTCCGAATTTCAATGTCCAGATGAATTTGGTTACTATGAACACCAGGATTGTTGGAAGTTTTGGCAGTGCTCGCACTGGATTGCTTATGAGCAGACCTGTGCTAAGGGAACTCAATGGGATCAGAGTATTTTGACTTGCAACCATTTGACTACTTGTCAGCGACCTTCTGAACCAGAACCTACCGAGGAACCGGAAGAGTCTAGTACTGCACAATCTGAAGAACCTAGCACTGAGCAATCCGAGGAGTCGAGCACCGCTCAACCAGATGAACCCAGCACTGAGCAACCTGGGGAACCGAGTACCGCTCAACCAGAAGAGCCAAGCACTGCACAACCAGATGAACCCAGCACAGAACAACCCGAGGAGCCAAGTACTGCTCAACCAGATGAACCTAGCACTGAGCAACCCGAAGAGTCGAGCACCGCTCAACCAGATGAACCCAGCACAGCTGCTTCGACTGAAGCGGAAACCGAACAAAGTTCCGAAACTCCTGAGGGTACAAGCACCGCTTCATCCGAGTTTCAATGTCCAGACGAATTTGGCTACTATGAACACCAGGATTGTTGGAAGTTTTGGCAGTGCTCGCACTGGATTGCTTATGAGCAGACTTGTGCTAAGGGAACTCAGTGGGATCAGAGTATTTTGACTTGCAACCATTTGACTACTTGTCAGCGACCTTCCGAGCCAGATTCTACCGAGGAACCGGAAGAGTTTACTACTGCACAATCAGATGAACCCAGCACTGAGCAATCTGAAGAGCCGAGTACCGCTGAACCAGAAGAACCTAGCACTGCTCAACCCGAGGAGCCAAGTTCTGAAGCACCTGCAGAACCCACCACTCAATCGGAAGTAGATGAAACTACTGCTCAACCAACTGAAGAATCCGAAACTTCATCTGAACCTGAGCAAACTACCCAAGCATCTACTGAACCAGAAGAAGAATCAAGCACCCCCGAACCAAGTTCTGAAGCACCAAGCACCGAAGCTCCAACTGAGCCTGAAACTGAGCAATCGACTACTGAGGCCGAACTTTCCACGACAGCAGAACCCGAGAATCCGACTACTACTGAAGAGTCGTCAGAGTTCCGTTGCCCGGAGGAATCTGGTTATTTCGAACACCGCGATTGTTGGAAGTTCTGGCAGTGTGCAAACTTTATCGCTTACGAGATGACCTGCGCCAAAGGAACTCAGTGGGACCAGAGTATTTTGACTTGTAACCATTTGACCACTTGCAAGAGACCAGCCGAACCTGAACCTTCTCCGGTGACTGATGCGACTACTTTGGCCCCGGTTACAAACGCCACCACTGTTTCAGTGACTAATGCAACCACTCTGGCTCCTGTTACAAACGCAACTACAGTTCCAGTGACTAATGCAACAACTTTGGCCCCGGTTACAAACGCAACTACAGTTCCAGTGACTAATGCAACCACTCTGGCCCCGGTTACAAACGCAACCACAGTTCCAGTGACTAACGCAACAACTTTGGCCCCGGTTACAAACGCCACCACTGTCCCAGTGACTAATGCAACAACTTTGGCCCCGGCTACTAACGCAACTACAGTTTCAGTTACTACCTTGGCACCATCAATTACACCGAAACCTACTACAACTACTCCAGAACCAACAACTACTACTCAAAAGCCAACTACTACTACCCGAAAACCTACTACAACTACTACTACTACAACCCGAAAACCGACAACTACAACTCGAAAACCTACGACTACTACCCGAAAACCGACAACTACCACCCGAAAACCTACTACGACAACCCGAAAACCGACAACCGAAGCATCCAACGAGTTCCGCTGTCCATCCGCATACGGCTACTTTGAACATCGCGACTGTTGGAAGTTCTGGCAGTGTGACTTCTACGTTGCACACGAGATGATCTGTCCACCGGCAACCCAGTGGGACCAACGTATCCTCACCTGCAACCACCAGACTACCTGCCGACGCGAATCTAACAACAATGACAAGTTTAGGTGCCCTAAGAGTTACGGTAACTTTGCCCACCCAACGTGCTACAAGTTCTGGCAATGTCTTGGTGGCGAGGCTCGTGAGGTCACTTGTCCTCCCTTCACTCGGTTTGATTCGCAAATCGGCCACTGTCGCGGTCCACTTGGCACCTGTCACCGTCCTCGTCCGTGGTAATTCTAAAGAAAACTAACACAAATAATAAGGACCTTCTAAACTTGACTTCAAAATTAACTGGCCCGGGTTAACACACCCAGTCTAAAACATCTTTACCTCATTTTTCATGTTGTTTTGTTTTTGTTTTATTTATTGTTATGATTATTATTGATGTGTTCTAAATTTTCTCCCCTATCTCTCTCTTTGACCGATTAATAAAAGGTCCCTTCCCTTCCCCTTATGTAATTTTTGTATCCTTCTTTTTGGCATATCTGTGATATACATATCTGAATCCTGTATCAAAACAACATTAATTTATTAAATAAAATAATAATTTTAAAAAATATTTTACGACTATTCTGACTGACTTTGAACCCGGTTTTGTTATTTAGTGTATGTATAAAGTTTTATATCTTTGATTGGATTTGACGTTGTAAAAGTGTTGTTGAGCGCGATATGTCTACGTCATGGGATTGAGATAGAGAAAAGGAAGTAGAGTAACACTCTATGATGTGGAGAAATTGAGAGAGAGAGGATTGTTTTGTAATGTTTGCAATTATTAATATTATTAAATAAAATGTTTTTGTAAAATTAGTTTCTATGCCAGTGATTTTTGTGGGTGTATATAAAATAATAATTATTTTGGTTAATTAATAAACTAGATTTTCATTTTTAAACCATACGGGTAAAAATTAATAAAAAGCATTTTGAAAGTTAATTAGAGCTTCATTTTTTCCACTAGATAGCGATTGGTATATAAACTTTAACAATAAAAAATTTTTGTAGCGCCATCTTGTAGTAAATTCCGTAGTAAATTATAGTTGCTTATCACACAAGCTGCTATCAGTTTAAGTATTATAACTGATAAACACTAAGTCATTTTGTGATTGTACTCTATTATTGATTTTACAGTTTTGCTATCTATTTAACTGATAATCTTTGGAATCTCTCGAAAGGGTTAAACGGAAACGAAAATGTCTTGTTGCAATTTTTCATTAGCTTGTTTTAGAGTTTCTACTTTAAGTGTGTTGTTTATAAAGTTGGTCCAAAATGGAATCACACGATTGTATCAAGACAAGTCTCGAGAGTGATTCCTACCTTGGCATTGAGTCTCTTTTTCGTCAAGTCACTCCGGCTAACTCTTGTAGAGTGAGATCTCTCGAGATCATTCGTAAAGCCTCAACCAAACCGGCAACAGTGAACGAGATTGATTGGTTAGGTCTATTCAAACCAGAGGCTCTGAGTAAACCGGATCCGTTGGTAAACCAGAAGCTAACTGGTTATGATTGGGTGAAGGACAAAAAGACCGTGCTGGGACGTGGTGGTTTTGGGGTTGTTTACTTGGCAAAGCATGAATTGACTGGCCTTGAAGTAGCAATCAAAACGCTAATTAAGGTAAAATATATGGCTTTTTAACTTAATCAGAATTTTGAGAACTTTCTCATGCACTGATTTGTGCTACTGCTTTTGAAAGTAGCCGCAACATAAATCAGTGTATGAGAAAGTTTCCGAACAAAAATGCTGCTTAAGTTTAGAGTCATAATAAGTTAAATAAGTGAGAAGAGGAATACTTTAGTTTTAGAGTTTTTTTAAACGTTGAATAAACTTGCGGTAGATAAACTTCTCACTCACTCACTAACCTTCTCTCTCCTTCTCTCTACCTCTCTCTCTCTCTCTCTCTCTCTCTCTCTTTCTCAAAACTTTAATTTTAAGAACCGTCCATTGATAATGTTACGTTTTGAGAGAAGTTTAGAAAAATTTTTCAAAACTTTGAACAGTGTTTTTTGGAGACTAAAAATTTTATGAAGATAAGAAAAAGAGGATTTTAAATTCAGATTTTTTACTACACGATTAATTGACTATTCTCAATCAATTATTTTTATTTTGTTTCTAAAGTCCAAAATCCGCTCGGCAGCAATTACACAAGAATTGAACGCACTGAATCGTCTCAGTCATCCCAACATCTGTCGTCTGTTTCAATTTCATCGCAACAAAGCAGAAGTGTTTCTGGTTTTTGAGTATCACCCGACCGACTTGAGAAAACACCGGAAAACTCAACCCACCGGATGTCTCCCGGAACGTGAAGCCAAGATTTATCTCGGAGATCTGGTCAGTGCCTTGGCCTATATGCACCAGTTGGGTTTTGCACATCGAGATGTGAAACCGGGCAACATTCTGATTTCGGTTGAAGGTCGGGCTATACTGACCGATTTTGGTATGTCTATTGATTGCTCGGTGAGTTTTAAGTGTTAACATCAAGTTAGGTTTTAAGTTTTCTTCAAGGTTTTTAAGGTACATTTTGACCCAGAGCATTGCGCATGCGATAGGTTTATAAACAATAAGTTTACTAGTGCACATGTGTAGTGACTTTATTTTTGAGTCTATTCATAAATGACGTAATGCCTACATTTTAAAAAGTAGTGCTTATATCTGAAAAGTATGGTTGTGGGTTTTTATGTTCTATGTTCTATGTTAATGTTCTGGAATTTTTGGTTTTTGGCCATTTTTGTTGTACTGTGAAAATTAACCTACCTACACTGTGCTTGATTCGAATCTAACTTTCTGTATTATGATAACGTAATGTCTTTTCGAATATTTAATTTTATATTACACTGTTAAAAATACTGTTTGGTTATAACCTGACATTAAGCACGTTTCTGGTTATAACTTTACAATTTTAAAAATACCAGCTTTTAAAGTAACAATTTAAGAAAAGTTGACTTATAACTTTACAATTTTAAAAAAAGTCAGATTATAAGCGTTGATTTTCCAAAATGTCTGCTTATAAACTTAAATTGTTTAAATTGAAAGTCTATTACAAAGATTTGTCGAGTTATAACCAGAAAAAACGTGCTCAATGTTGGGTTATAACCGAACAGTATTTTTAACAGTGTAGAGTTCTGCTTAATATTGCGGGCTTAAAGGCTAGTTTATATATATTAGTCATTCAGATTAATCTGTCCTCTTCTAAAATGTTTTAGAAAGTATCCATCAGATTGCGTCATCCTCACTTAGGCTTGCCAGCACATAGCACGCGAGCTTGCGTTCCTCTGCATTGTGTCAAGTTAGTGCGGCGCCATCTGATGGATACTCCCTAAAACATGTTAAAAGAACACCGATTAATCTGAATGACTAATAATTTGTATTGTAAAATATATAAATTGTTTCGTTACAGAAAAACCGAAACAAACTGTACCGAACCAAAATGTGCGGCACTCCTGCGTACATATCTCCACAGGTTTTCGATAGAGACTACTCAGCTACCCAAGCGGACGTATGGAGCGCCGGTGTGGTGTTGTTCGAGACACTCTTCGGACGGCTACCTTTCGTTGGTCGCAGTCCAGTGGAGATCCGTGCCAACATTGATCGTGGTTGCGACATTCCAAAATCGCCGTCGACCTCACCAAACGTACTACTGTTGCTTGAAAAAATGCTTGAAACGAATGAGTTTAAGAGGATTACCGCATTGGAAGCACTCAAGCACTCGTGGTTTGCTCAAGACTATCACGCTCTTGAGGCTGGTGATAATAAAGATCATGCTCAACGAGCTTTGGCTGAATGCTGCAAGCTATTTCCTTATCACACCAAGCAAGAGTTGAAGACTCGTATCGGAGAGAACAACTACCAAGCAGCAACGTATAAATTGTTGTTGAGTCATCCCGAAATGCTTCCCGAGTTGTCTATCGAGGATTCTGGCTTCAAAGAAGAGCCTGATGAAGAAGAAGAAGTGGTGCCAATTAGATTTTGTTGTACTGTACTCTAAAGTTTCATTATCATCATCATCATTATTATTTTATTATTATTATTATTTAAAATCTTACATATTATTTAAATGTCATACTAGTTTTCCCAGTGGAAACAATAAGAAATAACTCAATGGTATCAATGATAGTGAGGAACAACTCAATAGTATCAATGATAGTGAGGAACAACTCAATGGTATCAATGATAATGAAGGACAACTCAATGGTATCAATGATAATGAAGGACAACTCAATAGTATCGATGATAGGGAGGGACAACTCAATGGCATCGATAATGTAATCTTTCCCATTCCTTCCAAAAAGGATTTTTAGATTACTTTTCACCAGTTAATTAAAAATAATTAAACCATTAAGTGCATTCGTATCAGTTTATCTCGTTTCTAAGAGTTTACTTTGCAGAGAAAGATATCTTATATGATGTTTACTAAAAACAATCTCTCTTTCTCTCTCACAAATTTGATAGATTAATCTAGAAAAACTTTAATTGATTTATAAGCAGCTTAATTGTTATTGCTTATTTCTGTATGTATTGTCTCACTTATTGTTACCCATAATAATGCAACTCTCTACGTCTTTTCTCACAATTGTTGCTTTTGCAACTCTACTTCCATGTTTTGGTATGTTTGAAACTTTTTCTCACATTAAGATTTATTTTTAACTTAATTTAACAAAAATCTATTTATTTAAATCTAGTTCAGTCTAAGAGCTCAAAACTCTGCGGTGACTGGGAAGTCTACCGAGATGAGAAGTGTTTCAAGATACTTGACAACAATTTTCGTACATTCATCGAAGCACAAGAAGCTTGTGAAAGAGAGACCAGTGGAGATGAAATTGCCACACTGCCTGTGATAACCTCGGCAAAAGAGCAAGAATTTTTGGCTAACTACCTTTTCAAGACTCACCAACACTCGGATGGCTTTTGGATCGGTGCCAGATACTCGAACGATGAGGGCCGATTCAAGTGGATAAATTCCGAGTATTTGGACTATACGAATTGGGAAGCACAAAACCAACCAATGAACTCTTGTGTCGAGATGAAAGCAAGTCAAGGCAAGTGGTTCGAGGAGAGTTGTGACAAGAGAAATCTGGTTGTATGCCAAAAGACTCCCGTTTGGTCGATGGCACAGATGCAACAGGCTTTACTGGCCGAACGACAGGAGAGACGAAACTCTCTCGAAGCAGCTAACCGGCAGATTGAGACATTGACTCGCCAACTTAGGAGCCATACTTCAATTACGTAAGCAAAAAATTGTGATTTTTGAAAGTTACCTTACTTCCACTGTGCTTAAACGATTCGAATCCAACTTTCATTGTTGTGATTCAAATTCATCACCGATTCGAATCCAACTTTCACTGTTGTGATTTGAATTCATCACCGATTCGAATCCAACTTTTACTGTTGTGATTCGAATTCATCACCGATTCGAATCCAACTTTTACTGTTGTGATTCGAATTCATCACCGATTCGAATCCAACTTTCACTGTTGTGATTCGAATTCATCACCAATTCGAGTCTAACTTTCACTGTTCTGATTCGAATTCATTATCGATTCAAATCCAACTTTCATTGTTGTAATTTGAATCCTTAACAATTCGAATCTAACTTTCTGTGTTATAATTCAAATCTTATTCGAATTCGATTCGAATGTTGTGCACAACTCTTCGAATTCTCTTTTAATTTGATTCGAACTTTTCCAATTCTCATTCGATTAGATTCGATTTTTTTGCATATTCCTTCGAATTAAGATAACTCGAGTTAAGAAGTAGATGGCGCTTTGCGCCGGTTCTCTTGTAAAATGTAAATATATTTACACTAACACCATCTATGCATTATATTAGTCATTCCGATTAATTCTTGTTCTTTTAAAGTGTTTTGGGGAGTATCCATCAGATGGCGCCACACGCAATTAGACTTTCCAGTACATAGCACACGAGCTTGAGTTCAACTGCATTATGTGCAAGTGAATGTGACGTCATCTGATGGATACTAGATGGTTGGATGGATGAATATCAAAACATTTTAAAAGAACACGAATTAATCTGAATGACTAATAATTGGCGGCTAATTCGCACGATTTAGCTGTGAAATCTAATAATTAAAGAAAAGGAGAGCCAATCCTGGAAAGATTTTCTTCTAAAAAGCACTATGGGTGTTTTTTCGGAGACTTTCTTAGGGTTGGCTTTTCCTGAGAGCCCTAATTAAAGTATGGTCACTTAGTGATTCAAATGTACCGATTGGATTCATCTACACCCAACTGCCCAACACGACACTACCGCAGAATTTATGGCCAGGAACGGTGTGGAGCGATATAAGTGCTCTCTACGCGGGAGTGTTCTTTCGTGTCACCGGCAGTGGATCGGGAGTTTTTGGAGCTGTCCAGGAGGAAAATACGCCTCGCATCACCAAGGTGGAGTATGCTCACACACCGGACGATCATCCCAATCCGGATGTGTTGCCACAGAATGGATGGAGTGACTATGTCTACACGGGCAGTGATATGGGCAAGTGGTATGCCTTGCGATTCTACGTCAGTGGCGGCGAGGTTCGACCACGTAACATGGCGATTCGCATCTGGAAGCGAACTGCTTGATTCATTCATGTTATTCGAAATTTGAACAGTCTCTAGGCTGAAACAAGTTGTATGGAAAAGTTGATTTTTGATGTTTATTTTATTATCATTATTTTTTCGTAAATAAACTTTTAAAATTAAAAAATTACATTTTTTAGATCTTGATATCAAATCTTTGTTTTTGGATATTTTAACAAAATATCTACTTGTCTCCTATTAATTATAATGAATAATATAGTCGTGGTTTTCTATGTTCTATGTTTTGTCATTTTTTGGTATTGTGCCACTCACGTTTTTGTACTGTGAAAGTTAGGCTACTTCCACTGTGCTTAATGGATTCGAATCCAACTTTCCTTGCTGTGATTCAAATTCTTTACCGATTCGAATCTAACTTTCACGGTTGTGATTCGATTTAGTTCGAATTTTGTGCATAAATCTTCTAATTCTCCGTCAATTTGATTCGGAATTCGAGCTTTTCCAATTCTCGCTCGATTTGATTTAATTTTGTCGATAATTTTTTGAATTAACTTGAGTTTGATCTCGGAGGCTTTGCTGCCTTTTTTTACAAGAGGCAGACTGCGCTGACTCTCTTGTAAAATTTATTTAAGTGACTATGCGCATGCGCCTAATTGCGACATTGATGATTGATGGGTGTTTGTTGTTTTTGACCTCACAATATAATTTAAGAATAGGTAGAAACAACCTTGTGACTCTTTAATCTTGGAGGATTGCCATACTTTATTGCATACATGCTCATTTTATGGATTTACTGGGAAATTATAATATCACAAGTTTTTAAGAAAAATAATCTACCAAATTCTGAGAAATTATTATCTCTTAACTGAAAGGTCTCTCAACGAAGCCAAAACCCATTTAACACTGGCCATTTTTGACCACTATCAATGTTGTCGTGACAATTGTAAAGTTTTATATATGTTTTTTGTTGCATTACAGCGCTTACATTTGACTTACTTTTATGAGAATTTCTCGGTAAATAATTGTATCCTACTAAGTCATGACACATTATTTCATAAATTTATAGTGCGATAAGACCAAATATTTCTTATTTTAAAATGATATAAAAGTTAATGCAAGAACCAAGACTGCAACTGTCTTAATTTCAATCTAATTTCAAAAAACTCACAAGTGTACAATGAACACAATGAAGTTGCTAAAGCCAGTTGCAGTGTTTGCACTACTCCTCGTATCAAACTGTTTTGGTAAGTTTTAATAGTGTTTGATGCCATTTTTAATAAACAATCATTTATATTATTTATATTGTTTAGATGGTTTGAAAACAGATGATTCAGTGACTGTTACTACAACAAAGCCTACAACAGTTACAGAAACAACTCCAGTGATTACTACCACAGTTGCACCACCGCTTTCGCCATGCGGTCCAGATTGGAAAGAGTACAGAGATCAGAAGTGTTTCAAGATTCTAGGTGAAGCAATGCAAGACTTTGACTCTGCACAGGAAAGCTGTCAAAAATTACAGGGCAACTTCACTGCTGGATCAAGCACACTGCCCATAATTAGCTCCGAAGATGAGCAGAATTTCTTGGCCAAATTTCTCTTTGAGAAAAACTATGATAACTTTTGGATTGGAGCCAAATTCAATAACGATAGCCAGTCTTACGAGTGGATCGATGGGTCAAAACTGGCATATAGCAATTGGAAACCTGGCGCTCCTCGCAATCTGAAAGAGGACTTTTGTGTCGAGATGTCGGCTGATGAATTTGCCCGACAGACATTGCAAGGCAAATGGGTCGACAAGCATTGTGAGAAGAAAAATCGTGTTGTTTGCCAACGAGTTCAGCCGTGGTCTGTGGAAAGAATTCAAGCAACTGTGATGAAGGAAAAAATTGAAGTTGAGAAAAAATTGGAAAATTTACAAGAAAGCATCCTGGATGAAAGAACCGAGGTGGAGAAGAAATTGCAAATATTAAACAATAGTATTGTGGAAGAAAGAATCGAAATGGAGGAAAAATTGGACAAATTAAAAGACATTATTCTAGAAGAAAGGCTTGAAATGGAGGAAAAACTGCAAAAATTAAACAACAGTATTGTTTTACAAATTATAAAATTGGAAATGTTAAACAATAGCATTGTGGAAGAAAGAATCGAAATGGAGGAAAAATTGAACAAATTAATTAATAGCATTCTGGATGAAAGGTTCGAAATGGAGGAAAAGCTGGAAAAATTGAACAGCAGCATTGTTCCTATTGGCTTCATTTACACACAGTTGCCTGAGCAACAATCACCAAATCAAATCTGGTCTTGGGCTTCCTGGGAAGATGTTAGCGAACTCTACAATGGAACCTTCTTTCGAGTTGAGAGTAACAATTCCGCATCTTTCGGTGAGATTCAAGAAGAGAGTCTACCTCGAATCACTAAAATTCAGCGAGAATTTAAGGTTACTATTCAAAACACTTCGTTGGAGTTGCCACCCAAAGATTGGAGTGACTTTATTTTTACTGGGGCAAATTCTGGAAACGGTATGCATTTGAAATTTTATACTAGTGAAGGTGAAGTTCGACCACGTAACATGGCTATTCGTATTTGGAAACGAATTGCTTGAAAGAGATTAACTTATATTTTATACAAATTATGATTTATTATTATTAAATATTAATCCATACAAATACAAATTATCTGTATACTATCCTTAACAGAAAAATGTACACAAAAAATTAATTAAAAATAAACTTTTTATTTTCACTAAAAAAGGTGTTGAGTTGAGCATAAAAACTAGCATAAAATGCTTTGAAATTAATTAAATTTTTTACAACTTTAGTTACGGATTTTAAAAAAACTGTTCTATGACAATGACAAAATTAACTATCTGTTATTTATAGTAGTACAAACTAACTTGTATTTGAAATTTCCTGCTAAAACAATTTTACAAATGTAACAAATTAAATCAGCCAGCTAAATTTCACTAAAAATCCCTTGTAGTGTCATAAAACTAGCTTTTTATAAAGCTTGATATAAAGTGTTGATATTCTATTTAATATTCTACAAACATTTTTTTCAAACTAATCGTAACAATAAAGACAATGTTCTCAATGCAAGTTGCATTGGTTGCACTTTTTGTCTTTTTCAATAGTTTTGGTAAGTTAATATTTGGGTTTTGAAACTGTTCTATCATATAATAATAATAATAATAATAAAATTGTCTAGAAAGCCTTAAAACAGAGGATAATTGTGGCGGTGATGATTGGGTTGCATATCAAGACAAAAAATGTTTCAAGATTCTGAATAATGCTACGTTTAAAACCTTTCAAGAAGCAGTAGATCTTTGCAATGCAGCCGACAATGATGAGAATCTAAGTGATTCAAATCCCGTTATATCAACTTCTAATGTTAGGTATTTCTAGTAGTTTGGGCATTCTAAGCGTTTATTTATCTAGAACCAGTAGATGGCCTCCTCTACTTTTTAAACACTTTATTTGTACAAAATGAATTTATGTCAAAGTTAATTTGACAAATCGGAAACGCTATTTACTGATTAAATCTTAACCAGGTTAAGTTTAGAGCCATAATTTAGGTTCATCTGTTTTCCTAAAGATAAACTTTTGTTAGAACTTAAGAGACAGTTAACCTCAACAATATCTTCAACAATATTCTAATTAAATTAAACTAGGGATGGCCGGAAAAGCCAATCCTAAGAAAGTTTCCAAAAAACCACTTATTTTTCTTAGTGTTTTTTAGAAGAAAATTTTTCCAAGATTGGCTTTTCATGCAATCCCTAATTAAACCAATCTATATCCTAAAGAAAACAGATGAATACGAGCCTTAGTCTATATGAACTAATCGGAATACCTAATAGCAATTTGAAGAATTTCACTGATTTGTATATTTTAGCATCACTGAAGATTCCAAGCCAACGCTTCCCACAGTTGACTCGCAAGAAGAACAAGATTTTTTGATCAAATTACTTTTTACCACTCAAAATGTGAACAACTTTTGGATTGGAGCAAAGTATTTCCCGGAAACCAATGACTATCGGTGGATTGATGGATCACCCTTGAACTACACCGATTGGGAAGAGGGGTACCCCTTGAATCGAACCGATTATTGCGTTCAAATGACTGCAGATGAAGAGCAAAGACCGATTCTGCTGGGCAAGTGGGTAGATAAGACGTGTTTGAAACGTAATTCGGTGGTTTGCCAACGGATCCAACCATTGACCAAACCAACGCAAGAGACAACGGTAATACCTACGGTAAGCTGACTAATTGAACTAGGGTTCGCAGGAAACACCAATCCTATGTATTTACATAGGAGAAATTGAAAAGATTTTCCTCTAAAAAAAGCACTATCAAAGTGAGTGGTTTTTTGGAAACTTTCTTAAAATTGGTTTTTCCTGAGAACCTTAAACCAATTAAAATTACTAAAATCTCTCTTTTAAAAAAACGAAGGCAAACCGCTAAGGTCAAACTTGAATTATTATTATCATAATTCAAAGAATAATGAAAAACTAGCCCCCAAAGCCCGCCGTATGAGATAAAAACGTGAATAAAAATTACAATGCTAGACACATTAACAAAAA
>WURS02438328.1:0-33485 GCA_011762765.2 Rhinocypha anisoptera | reverse complement strand
AACACTACACACACACGCACACACACACGCACGCACACACGCGGTTGTGTGATTTAAATCACCCCCACTGGGGTAATCCAATTGAGCGAGTAATTCAACATGTGCGACAGTCACACATCACTCACTATTGCTAGCAATATAAAAATAATGTTGTTGAGAGAGAAAGAGAGAGAGAGAGAGAGAGAGAGAGAGTTTGTGTGTGATCAGAGTTGCAAATAAAACATAAATGGGTAATTCACAAACTATCTGACAATTTAACTATTTTAGTACAAAAGACATGGCTAGGCAAATGCAAACCGAAGCCAGCAGTCAAGTCAATGAGTAAAATACATTAGTCACGTTTTTTATGAATTGCTCATTTATGTTTTATTCGTAACTCTGTGTGTAATTGAAAACAAGAATCCCAAATAGAATTGCGTAATCAAAACGATTTTAATAACAAAAATTAACAAAATAAAAACAAAGTGTTTAATTGAAGTAAAATAATAAACGCAAATTTAAGAAAGTTACTTTGAATAAAAAATTATTAATAAAACAAATGCTTTAAATTCTCTTCTGTCGAAAAAAAACTTTACAAAAAAGTATCAGTTTCTTAAGTAATCTTATAAGCAAAAACACACAGTAAAAAGAAAGGTGCACCGAGACGGGGTCAAAGAACACCTCTGCCACCAGTTACGGGTAAAGTGAGATTTATGCAAATGATGAATTTATTGTAATTATTTGAGATGATTATTAACAAATAAAAAGTGAGACTATTTGACATATGAATAACAGCTATAAACATTTAACGATACAATATTTATTGAAATATCTAGGAATAAATATGATTTGAATAAATTTTATACAATTTATCAATTATAGTATATTAGTAACTTATACACTAGTTATATACTAGTAATTTCATGAAACCCATTTCTCGTAACCTAACCCAATCTTTCCCTCTCTTTCGATCCCCCAATAACCTAACCCAATCTCTCTCTCTCTCTCTCTCTCTCTCTCTTTCAGTCCTCCAATAACCTAACCTTCATGAATATAGTTAAAAATAATTGTTTAAAAATAAATTTTTTTTCTTAAAAGTTTTATTTAATAAATTTACTGAAACGAGAAATGGGTTTCATGAAATTACTAGTAAATTTGTAGAAAAAAATTGAGAAAAGAATTTTTCACAAATTTCCTAGTAATTTCATGAAATTACTTGATTTCACAAATTTACGCTAACACATACACTGATTTTTGTACTAACTGTAAGATACTGATGTATAATAAAAATAAAAACATAAAGAATAGATGTGACACCCGTAGCGGAACTTGTATTTCTTGAATTGTCTTTTCCAGAGAATCACTGTTGTGGTCATTTTGGCTCTATTCAAAAGTTGGTGAGCCAACATACACAATATATCCTATCCTATCCTATAGATATAAGTATGTGGAATGAAATGTAGCTGGAACAGGTGGAGAATGGTAATTCGCAATAGAGGTGCTTAATTGATGTTCTGAACATGATAATTTAATAATTAGAATCTGAGCGACTCTCAATTGTAAATAAGAACTTTTATCAATAAAATCTATTTGTTTTTAATAAATAAATAAACTCATCTTGATGAATATATTTTCTAACTAGGTCAATATTTCCGTACTTTAGCAATCTATTCTTTGGTTTTTCGGTCTTCTATGATCCATGCGGTCTAAAGACTACGTTCATTAAGCAAAGAAAACTTTAATTGTGATTTTAAAAATTAAGAGTAGAGCGCAATGATAGTGCGACAATCTCTCGTTGACTAGTTAAGTCTTCGAAGATAAACTCAATCAAGGGTGGGAAAAGCACGTGTTATGGGTCGTTATTCCTATTGACACTCAAACCTAGATTAAATGTTCAAACTTAATCACCATCAAAATCTAATTTAATTTAATGTAAAGTCCCTAATCTAATAATCTCATTTGACCTAAGAGTGTATTCGATCTATAAAAGTTTGCCTTGAACTGCTACTAAATGCCATTCTCTATCTTTCTGAGTCAGAAATTCTGACCCTTTATCACCACCACATTTTCCTTTAGTTCTTGATTCCATGATGTTATACAACTCATGTGACAAACTTACTCTTTGGGTAATCTGTCTAAAAAATGTGATAAACTGAAGACAAAAAGACTTGTAGTCCAAGTCAAAACCAGGAAACGCGGTGTCTCTCGTGATAGCTTTCCAGTAATATCAGTGGCATGTTTCTGAAAAGGTAGAGTATTCTATGTTGTTCTTTGATTCTGTACTCTTGGATCTTTCAGTCTAAGTTGTTTACTCAATCGATTTCAAGAAAGTTTCATCACTAAAATCGACATGCTCTATCGTTTGGTCATAGAAGAGTATGAACAACAAAGACTCAAATCAAGATATTTAACAGCTTGTTGGCAAAGTGGCAACGAAAAGGTGACCGCTACTAGCGGAGCCGATTAGCAGTCAATTAGTCACCGATCACTGCACGGCACAGCAGACCCGAATCCGGACTGGTGTCGGGGTTGCGCGTATTGACGACTAGTGACGAGCTACTGGCGAGTGGCCGATCTGTGACAGCACCCAAATTTGTCATCGTCATCGGTGGTGTTGGTGGCGGTTGGCGCGCGCCAGCGGAGTATCGGGCGCGCGGCGTAGAGCTCGAGCTAGTAGTGCCAAGACCGGCAAGACCTACGCGACACCTCAATTAGCGGGCAGCCTCAGTGTGGGGCACTGTGCGAAGCGGAGTGATCCCTCCATGCAAATTACGCCCGATGGCTTGCCTTGTTCAAAGGGCTAAGCGCGAGGAGGCCAGCGGAGAGAGCACTCCACTTGCCGGAGTCCCGACGCGACTACGCGCGATCCCACCGTGCCCATCACCGCGCCACACACTCCACACTGCCGTGCTCCACCAACTCTGCCGACTCAACCCGCCACCAGTGTTGCACTTGGAACGAGCCACTCGCAATCACCACCACAGCAAGCAGGCCGCAGTCGACAGCAATCGCGCGCAGCCAAGCCAACACGCCAGCGCCCCGCCGACCGATGCTCGCGCGGATTTGCCCGCCAACTGGCGAACTCAACACTTGCGCCACTAAACCACACCACTACCCACAAGTATCCCTTTAATGTCATCATACTGGACAACGCGTCCAGTTTCGAGAACCAGGTTGGATCGATTTACTTGTCGTTGGCCATTTCGTCTCTAAAACGAGGAAATTGGGCAATTTTTGACTTGACTTGGTTTGACGCTTGGTTGCAACACAAGTGTTGGGCCACTCACTTCCCCCTACTTGCCTCGGCTGGCCGTAGCTTGCAAGCGCAGCAGTGGTGACGCGTTGAAGTGAGAAAACGAGAAACAACTTGTGCAACTCGTCTGCAGTCGCGGTCGCCGTCAGTCATGAGTTGATCCTCGTGTGCTGTGGTCAAACTCGGTGTCTCGCGCCTTTGCGCGCCACTAACTATCGCTGCTTAGTGTCAATCCCCGGCAGCTCTGATTGCGCTCTTGGTCATAATCCTCCTTTGGCAGTTCTATCTTCTGTGCAATGTACTCTGCTTAAGCCCAGGTTTGTTCGATTTTCATTTTTGCATGCTTTCCTTTTGTTTCTATTGCTTGTATTCTGTTGTGCTAATGAAGTCATTTGAGGAAACACTTTTGTTCATCGATCGTCTAAAGTTCTAAAACAAATTTTTATAGTTTATATTTTTTATATTATAATAAAATTGCTTAAAAACTAACTTGATTCTTGCGATTCTCAGCTGTTCTGTTCTGAAAACGCAACTCAATTCTTATTTTCAAACCTCTCAGTTAAGATACACACGTAAGTGTTTTTTTAAGGAAATTACAATTCAGAATGTTGTGCATAGCGTGCTTACCACATGTGCTTTTATGCTGTGGTCCTTCAAGTTTCACTAGCTTCATTTTTCATCATTGCAAGCAGCATAACGTTCACGATGCATAAATCCAAGAGTAAAACTTAAAGCAACACTTTAGACTTTGTAAACTCTCTAGACTTACCAGGAATCAGTATTTTCCAAACCAACTATTTCTTATGATGAAGTTGTATTGGCAGGTGTTGCTCTCGCTTGTCAATTTGTATTACGATAGGTACTAATTGTTAATACTAAAGGAGTACCAATTAGGGTAACTATCGCGTCAAGAGACACGCGGTCGGAGGTCCGGTTAGTCCAGTAGTCTCAGTGGTGATTGCGGAGAAAGCCATCTTGCGGTTCCACTCTGACTGGTTATTGTTTGCACTTTCTGTGCGCTATATATTTCCTGGGATGGTCGACACTGGCCACTTGGCCTCGTCATTTTGGTTCTTGTCTCCACACCATCATTGAATCGTTTCATCTGGCCGTAGGCATCTTACCATTTTTGAAAGAATTAGATGCAATAGCAGTGTTTTTTTACTAAATCGGTTCTTCACTAATAAATTAGATGAGATCAAGTGTTCTCTTAATCAAGCTCTACTGATTTACTCTGGCTTTTGACTGTATGCTGAAATATTCTCTAGTAGTTGGTTGTGTATAGCAATACTAGATGGGAACCAGTTGCAGGCCTAAATGCGATACGTCTCGTTCCACTTGACTCGAGATGCGCAAGGCTGGTGTTGTCGGCGCCGTGTCGGTGCTCCCGCTTGATTTCTCACCATCCATCGCTCGTCGACGCGACCGGCCGGTCGCGCTCCCTGATTGCCCATTCAGTCGCGAGCGCGCTCGCCCGCCGCCGATGCCGGCGCATTCATTCATACCAATTGGGTCCCTCGACTGTACTGTAAGCCCAACACTGGCGTAAAGCACTCTTTTTATCGCAATTTAGTCCTGTCTGATTTTAAAGTTCTAGTTGCTCTTCTTTGTGCGGGTTCTTGTGTGATAGCGCAGACACCAAAGAGCGAGTATAGGCAAGCATAGGAAAACATGAGCGGTCAACTTAATTAGTGTGCTAGTGTCAAGTGTTGGGCTGTCCAGTGTCGACTCAACGCGGTGGTGGTGGCCTCCAACTCGCCGTCCCGCTCTCTGCCCCGTACGTAATTCCGTCAGCATCCCGATCTCCCGACGGCACACTCGGCAGCGATCGCGAGCGTTCGCCGCCTCGCACTCGGCACACACAAGCCGACCCAACGAGCGAGCGACGGAGCGCGAGACAGTCATCATCATGCACACGTTGCCGATCGTCGCCGCGATATGCAGAGCGTTCTGTGCGGCTGCCAAGTCAACTGTATGTCTGTCGACCAGCCTGCCACCGCTTTGGTGTGCTTTGGCTTGGGTGTGTGGTGTGCCAGTGCGCGCGCCAGTGCCATTGCCAGTGCCGATGGTGTCTTGTTTAGGAACGGTGTCAGTGATTAATTTTGTAAATGATCACCGGCAGCCACTGGCTCAGTTGCCGACCGCGAATCCGATGTCTACCACCAAATCGGCCGCAGAACTCACCATGAGTTTGGTTATGTGGTCAATGGTTGACCAACGCCTTTCATTTATCCCTACTACCTAAGTTTATTTCCGCTTGCAGATTAGAATCAACCATGAGTAAATAATGTCCTAGAGTCTATTTTGCTTCAGACTTTTGCGAAACCAAATACTACCACAAGTTGTTGCCTTTGATTAGTTGGACAGTGATTATCTGACTTGATTGCTGCACTAGACGACTATCGCTACTGTCTGTTTGCTTGGGGTAATCGGTATCGCGGTAGTGGATGTCAAAACTCGGTGCAGATGCTTCGTACTAACTGTTAGCCAATTTGTCCATTGTGACACGAATGATTGAGTTTTGAGGTGTTAGATCGTTTCAGGGTCTTTACATGGTGCTTGTCTAGCATCGCATGCAAGCTCACTCCGAGCTCCTTTCGCTTGGCTATTTTTGCCATGTGAGTGCGGCAACAGAGCCGGCAGAGTAGTTGCCTCTAGCTTGATGGTGTTGCCCTTGCCTCATTGTGTCGTATCTCCCACTGGCGCCCACTGTCATTGTCCTTGGCTACGCTTTGTACGCCGTCGCTGGATTCGGGTCCACAGTGGAGTCGACAGCACTCGTTGTTGTGTTGAAGCAAAGTGACATCGAGTGTGACCGGCGCGCGAGGTTTGGCCAGTCACTGGCAAGCCGGCTGCTGTCACGGGTGACAAGCACCAGGCAGTGTCGGTGCCACATCGTCCGCCCTCCACTACCGATCGCGCTGTCCACACCGGTGCTGCTCGCTCACTTTGCTGTCATTGGCTCACGCGCATTAACCCGTCGTTTAGTTTCAGGGCAACGCTAATTAAGTGGCAGCAGGCAGAAGAGCACTAGGTGCCTGCTTCATCTCGCCGCGGTCTACGCGACATGTACTATCCGGGTCTGTTTGAGTCCACCAGTCCATACACTACATTGGGCAACAGCAGCACCGGAGCTACTAGCCGGCCATTCATCAAGCCAACCAACGGTGAGAGTGCTGCTGGCCAGGACTTGTCCTCTCTTCTTCCCAACCACTCAGAAAGCAATAAGAAGATGGTGTCGAGTTTGTCTACTGCCACTCCCACCGGTGCCATGTCTCTCGGTTCGTTCCGCACCCCTCCCCATCCTCACTTCTATGCGGGTGCACCAGCCACCCACTTTGTGGGATCGCAGCCGAGCAACGCCGATTGCTCGCCTCTGATGGCTTCCTACCCCCCGCCACAGTCGGCTACTGGCGGCCACCTTGCTTCCAGTGACGCCTTCAGCCACTCTAGCTTTTTCCGTGACCAAACTCTGTTGGAAGCTGCTTCCACTCCATATGCCCTTGGTCGCCTCTCTTCATACACTTCGCCACATTACCCTGCTAGTCACTACATGGGTAATTCGGTCCTTGCGGCCAACTACAAGCTTCCCAGTGCTGTGTCTAGTTACCCTGCCCAAAGTGGAAACTCTTTTCTCTCTACCCCACCGATGCCTGGTTACAATTCGGGCTCTGGCCAACAGAATCATCCCTTCTCATATGCAGAGTCCTTCATTCATTCCTCAACCGACTACATAACTCGCGCCGCACCCGACTCTGCCAAGTCATCAGTTTACACTTCTGAACAAAACTCCTTCTCGGACCATTTAAAACGTTTGCAAGAGTCGTTTCAAGCCAAGACATCCAAAGGCAACTATGATTCCAGCGAACCACATCACAATTCAATCAATGTTCAGCGCCAAAATGAGTATAGACCTCAAGCTACAGCTGTGAAGAATGGAGAAAGCAATACGAATAAGTGCACCAAGGAGTCAGTCAAGTTGGAGCACTCTCGTTTCGAGGGCAAAAGTGTGTGGAATCCAATGCTTGATTGCGCCAAGAGTCAACAGTGCCAAGCCCCTCACGATCAAAGCAAGCCGGTAAGTTATGACTACCAACAACTCTACCACTAGCGTTGCCCAGTGTCGCGCTGGCGCGTTTGCTACTCTCTGCCCGCAAGTGTTCCCGTTGACACATAGCGAGTCGAGCAAGCGTGAAATCGGCACGCCGAAACGGAAAGACGATGGCGAGACGAGTTGGGAGAGCTACACTACGGAGCGCGGGGCTGTCACTCGAGTGGCGCGGAGGCAGCATCGGGGCGCCGTAATCAGTTATCCACTCATTAGTGCGTGCCCTGTGCCGAGGCGAGCGATGCTGCCAGTGCCAGTGGCAAGCCGTGCTGCCTGGCTGCCAGTTGGCTCGCCATCAAGTGGCGATTATGGTCGCGCGCCTAGTGGTGGGCTCGCCCTTCAGTGTTGAATAGACCCACTTTGGAAGAGACATGGCGCAGTGTTGGGTTGCCCAGTGTTCCATTGTGCCGACCAGTAGCGAGCGCGCGCGATCGCCCGGCGACAGATAGCTTGACAGATTGATTCAGATGAGGCTGCCGCAAGCGCAAGCCACCGCCGATATTGCCTTGGAATGATGATGATCGTTGGCAGCGGAGTGCGCCTATGCCTGTACTCGTGGCAGGCAAGTAGAGCCAGAGCAGCAGTGGCGGTAGTCGCGGTGAGTAGGCCCCTCTTGCTCGCGCGATCGCCCGACATCGTGCTGCTCGCCCCGTCGCCGGGTCGCGTCGTTAACGCTGCACGCATTAGGCCTCCGCCGCACCGCTCACATTTTGTTTGGCCACTCGCGGCGGCAGCGGGTGAGCGTGTGTGCAATTGCCACCGCCGACTGTGTTTGCCGACTGGCGCGCGCTATCTGGCCGCGGCAGCCAGTCTGTCACTATCATTTATCTTCTAATTGCTCCGACCAAGCCTGGTCTCTGCTCGCTGGAACGGACCAGCTTGCTTTTCAACCAAACACCCATTCGAGTCTGACCAGAAAGCCTTAACACAGTTGGTTTTTGCCAAGAGCAGTTTCATCATCATCTAGAGAGTGTACATATCAAGTCAAGTCTTGTATTTTACCTGGTAAAGTAACCGGATCTTACAGGATACAGACTTATAGGCTTCTTAATGGGGTACCAGTCAAAAGGTGAATGTTAGTGTTAAATATTTGTACACCACAGACTTTATATAGGCCATCGTAAGAAGCATTCTTAAGTATATAAAAAAGTGAAGTCGGTGATGACATCCTTTGGATTAGACTAACATGGACAGTAGGTAGAACTTTTTGTATAAAACAAGTACACTTCCCAGTGGAGGCGATTTTAATGTGTTCTTTTCCGAGTGAATGGGGTTTATGGTAGAAGTCAGAATGATATTTAGTAGATGCCTATATATCGATTATTAACGAAAGCATTGGTCAAATGAGGTAATCCAATTATTGCATAGAGTCTACAATTGAGAGAATCGTTGAACTGTGTTTGGCCACCTTAAATTTCCTAGTAGAGTTTGCTAAAGATTTCCTTCTCGGTGCTATCTCCCCGTTGCTAAACAGAGGCCTTTGTTTGCGCTGCACATTGTCGCCATAACATGGAGGCTATGGTACGACTTGTCGTCTAAAGATCGGCTGGCGCTGATGCGAGTACTGTATCGTGTCACTTGCGGATCACTGCTTGTGTCCGCACCCGCCCCTTATCGCCTCGGAGACGTGATTTGGTTTTGATGAATGAACCAACAGTGACCTATGAGTTGATACCTGATCCACTCGGCTTCTCTTTACAGGAACAACATATATTACTATCATCAAATACAAGTATATGCAATACGACGAAGAACACTCTCTCGGATTGCAACAAGAACTTTGGAGAGTCTAAAGTCAAGCAGGTTCAGCACAATAATAATCATCATATTCATAAAAGAAGACGCTCATCTGAAGAAGAATGCAAGAACCAGACAGAGCGGAATCAAGAGTCAAAGACCAAGAAAACATGCACGGCACCGACTGGTGCAGTTCCAACCAGCAATGGCCAGAACGGTGAGTGTGACCACATTGCTATTCGCGGCGTGTCGCGCGTAGCAGAGGAGTCGCCATGCCGCGCGACCGACCGCCTTACCATCTCGGGCACTTGCAGCAGTAGTTAGGATCAAATTAGTCGCTGCCTTGCGCTGCCTCGTTGCACTTTCGCTACTGTCGTAGGCCACCGCCGTCCCGGCGGCTGCCGACAGTGCACAGTGCATTACTGCAGCGAGAAGGCGAGCGCGAAATCGGCTCGGCTCGCACCAATCGATCGAAGTCCCGCCACCGCTAGTCGGCATGCAGAACCTAATCAGCTCGCCCGAGTCCATTATGCTCCGCTAATCTGATTAGCGATCACAGCAGCAGAGCGTGCGTTGGCGCGCGCGAGGGCTCGACCATCTCGTCTTGATCCGCAATGACCATTCCTCACTGAAAAACGACTTGATTTTTCTGTTTTGATTACAGAGGGCAAAGCGACGCCTGGGGACCATGATGAGTCCAGGGTTAGCCAAATCAACTTGGCCGATGCTAGCCTCAATGATGAATCCAACTGTGGAACACCAGAGGCCATTCCTTGTGTTCACAAACACAAGGATAGCAAGTCATCTAAAAAGGTTTGTAGATATACAACTACCACTACTATTTGCATTCAATGACTACAACGGTTTTTATCCAGAACAATAACAATCGCAGGCGTAGATTCCGATCAGGTCTAGATATGATCCGTAGTTCGCGCAAAAAGACAACTGCAAAATCAAAGTCGTCGTTTTACAAGAAAGACGGTACATTGAAAAAAGAGGTGAGCTTGCAGATGAGGTAACCCATGGTTGCCACTGACTAATGATGTCTGGTGTGCCTTGCAGGAGTTGTCCACTCGACCCGAGACGAAGCGTTTGATAGTTAACAAGTCTCTTGGCGAAACTCTACTGCACCGTTCAGCGCGGAACAATCGCTTGGTGAGTGACGGAGTCCCGTTTGGGCACGCGCTGCTGCTACACCACATTGAGTGGCACAACACTTGTTTAAACGTGGTTTTTCACTGAAGAGATAAGAGTTAAGATAGTATAACTTCACCAGTTCGTCAATCAATCAAAATTTGAAAACAATTTTTGCACTAAAATGATTCCTGGGATTGTCTCATCAGAAGAAGTGCATGTTAATCAATAAAATTTGCTTTTAAAGACTAAGGAACATAGAAAATAGAAAACCGTCAAATGAAAAAAAATAAGCAAAGCCTTTTAATTAATTAATTAATTTACTTGCGAGCTATGCACACAATGCGTCCAGTGGCAATGCTGTGGTTATGCCAGTGATCGCAACCAGTCGATCCGTTGCCATTGTGGCCTGCCATCACGTTGATTTTTCCCATTGCTGGTGGCCCCAAGCGAGATTAATAGTGACATAGCAATGCCAACAAGTCAATGATTAATTGAATGATCACACTCACTGTTTTCTTCTCTTCACGTAGACTTTACATTTAGCAATCAGTAGCAACAATTCTGGTTGTGGTGGCAAGCTTAAGTGGCCGTAAATCACCATGATTTGCATCACTATTGCTATGTCTATGTCTATATGAGCTCATTCATATCTGTTTGCTAAGGTATATACTCGTACTGTTTGCAGATCAATTCCAGCAGCCGCAGCTCTTGTTTTGCCCAGTGTAAATCTCTTCGCTGTGCTCACGTTTTGTGTTGTTTGGCAGAGTCACAAGCGGGCCATTTGGTTTGACTCGGCGCAGCACCGGGCTGACGCCCGTTTTCGATGTTAGGTCTAGCGAATGGCGAACATGAGATTTGACACTTATGGGCCTCGATTAGATTGATTAATTGGTGCAAGTGAGCCAGAGGATCAGGCAGGAGCAAACAAAGCAAGCAAAGCGGCTGACCATCTGTTACGAGTGCAGCGGCATGTGTGCCTGACCACTAACGATCATTGGCCAGTGGACTCGACCGACTCTGTGCGTACGCACTCCTCTCACCCCTCGCCACCACATCGATCCTTGCAAGCAATTGCTCACTCTACCACACTCATCCTTTAGCTGCAAATGTTTTCAATTTGCTCCTTACACTATTTTCCATTTTCAATTGCAATTATGATTATTAATTGAAATCATTCTTTGCGGATTAGACTGAATGCCAGAGCGGTCAGTGGATTAGGCGGCTGGGCGACACGCTGGGCGCCACCATGCTCGGTGCTGAGCTGGCTCGAGTGATGTATGCGTGCAAATCAATCAAACTTGCATCATGGGCTCATTAATCACCACTACTGCAGCGCAGATTAGCACCGTCATCGAATGAGTCAATTAGCTTGACCTTCTCGGGGTTAGAGTTGCTTTAGCAAATGTGACCAATGCTTGACAGAAGTGATGCACCTCTCTTATTAATAGCGACTTATTGTCACGATATTGATGAGGTATGTGCAATTGATTAGATTACTTAAAATGAAGTAATCCTGCTTTTAAAAATGCTCATATGGTTGTTTAAAATTAAATAAACCCAGTCGATTTAGTGAGTTAGACTCAAACCATATAGCGGAATTATTTATGAAACGATCTAAAACGATATCAATGTTGTTATAGCAATTCCAATCATTGACAAACATTAATAGCTTGCGCTATTAACGCTGTCAATCGATGTTTGCTTTGCTATGGTTCTCGGTGCCACTCCGTATACACGCTGCCATATTGCTCGTTTCGAGTGATCCATCGGTGGCTCACTTTATTACTGACTATTGAGACTGGCAGCAAGACACGTTGTTTCTCCTCCTGCGACTGGCCGCTTGCTTGAGTCATCCTAGCCAAATCTGATGCTATGCTGGACAGTTTTAATCAAACTAAAAGCCATTGATTGGCAGCGTGCAGAATTCGAATAGGGTTAAAACAATATTTTAATTAAATTTGATATCAATTTGATTTATGCCGATTCGATGCGGACAGTGGGTCGGCCGGGGAGATCTGTGGCGACGTGGACCAGCGTCCATCAGTTATCATTATAGGATTCATTTGGTGCGCTCTCCCCTGCCGCCACTCAAGTGGATCGTGAGCCATCAAGACAATTGCTCTCAGCACCACCCGACATCACACAGCAACACTGACACGGGCTCATCCATTCTCGACGCTCTAGTAGATCAAATTAAATAGCACTAAATGTTTTGTAAATTATTACGTCGTCTGTATCATTCTTGGCTTCTCGCTCATTGCCAGAGTGTCTCGTTATTTCCACTTATTTATTTTACTTTCACATCATTCGCTACATTTGATCTAAGCGTTGACTACTGGTAATGGGTTAAAAATGCTTCTATTGAGCTTTCCATCATCATCGTTGCTCGAGATTGGCTCTACTACAACTGTTCCATTAAAGTGGATGATAATGATTCGTCGCCCTGTTAGCGCCCGGGCGCTTTCTTCTCTTGTGGCCAATGAGGCGAGCGCTCACTTGGCCTTCTCTACTGCACTCTTCTCACTTGGCGCCCTAGTGCCACTAGTGCCAAAGCTCGCCATCAACTGGAGCCCGTTCGGAGCCTGACTCGCGCTACTAGCCGTCACTAATTGAGAGCTCTGTGGCACGTGCACGGCCTCTCGCGACACCCACTATTCTGGCTCATCAATTCAGTCTGATCTCGATCAATTCGTCACTCCAAACAATTTGTACTTGAAGCACGCTTTTCAAGCACCACAAGATCAAATTCAATGTTCACGATTTAGAGGTGACCACGCGACAAGATTGATGGCGCATGCCAAGAAAGGCCCAATGCGGAATCTGCTATTCGGTGGGATCGGAGATCGGTGGCCAGTACACCACCACCGCACCACGCAGCCCGTCACCACTTGCCAGCATGACATTGAGCTCAATTCTCTCTCTCTCTCTCTCTCTCTCTCTTTCCCTCTCAATTAAACCCCAGGAGGTCTCATTGATCACTTCATTTCTAAATGGCTTCATTTGACTTGTTCACTAGCGTTTATTAGTTGGTAGTTTCTGTTTGTCTCTCACATCTTTGCATTGCCTTCAATGGCAATTGATTTTTGAAATAATAAAACTTTATTATATTTTGGTTTCATTAACACATTAAAGTAAAACAAAATCATAGAAAGTAAATTCAATTGTTATTTATGAAGCGTGATACACATATACAGCTATAATATTCGCTCATGAGTTCAATGTTTTCCGGCGGAAAAGAGGAGAAAATTGTATTGTCACAGAGAAGTGACAAAAAGCCAGATCCATTAGCATTTTAATTGGTTCAAATGCAAATGTCCCTAATATCGACCTAATACTAATACTATAAGCGTCAAGTTACGCTATCTCAGACTCATCATTAAGGCATTCTAATTACGAAATAAAGCGTAGATCTAATCACTTCATAGCGGTTTCTCAATATCAAACACTGTAGAAATTGCTGTCTGAATTACTCAAAATTGATATTCAATTAATCAGTCACCGGGCCCAATATGGCAGTAGTAAACTTGGTGCGCAAGCTGGTGCCAGGACAGTGTTCATAGTGTTCAGCGTGATAGCTAGTTGGGGCCGGTCTGTAAAGCTTGTCCATTAGTCAGCAGTTTTATTTTAATTTGATTGCCGTCATAATCATCAAAGGCAGTTTAAGTTGTGAGTCGATGGGAGGCCTCCATCAGCGAGCACGACCAGTGACATCGAGAGTGCTAATGAATGGCACGACGCCTTGGCAAGCAATGGCAAGCAGTGCCAGTGCATGAGAGACTGGCCACGAGAAATGGCTCGGGCGCGTCACCGACTCCATCCAATGGCAATCGGCACTTGCTCATGTGCCGCTCTTCGTCGATAATCTAATTTAAAGCAATATACGTTAATGGCCCCAATGCTTGAGAAGGAATCGGCGTGGTGTGAGTTGCTACATCTCTGCCACAACACTATCACGTCGAAACAATTGGCCTCTCATCGTCAAGTCAAACAGTGGTGCTCCGTGGCGAAGGGACTAGTAGAACGATGGTGCTCTAGCTTGCAGATAATTAAATTTACATATTGCCCTCGTCCCCACGATTTGTGACGTCGCTCGGTGCTTTTCCAGCCAGAGCTGCCATTTATCATTTGATGGCACAGTGTGACATGAGCTTGCTAGTGATTAGCACACATCTGACAATTAAACTGCGTGATCCAGTTGACCCTTCAGTGATCGCTGGTGACAGGCCTCTCCAATCGATTTGGCAGACCAACTTTGTTGAATTCACACTGCTGCTGCTGCCATTTCATACAAGTACACCAATGCATAGAATCTACTATTCACTCTTTAACTTTTACTGCAATGCTTCATTTGCATAGTAAGAGCATTATATCAACATAAGATGCTTAATTACCAACAAAAGTTATAAAACAATTGACTCAACATTTCTTCAACTGCGTCGTCAAATTAGTTGACTTTTCAATATTTTCTTTATTATCATAATAATATTATGCCATTTTTTATAATTAAATATAAAATAGCTATCCGTGTTGTGTTGGACAAGTGGAGTGAAATAAATGGTTGCTAGTCTTGCTAGTTTTTGTCATCGAATGGGCAAATTAGCAGAGTAAATCCTTGGGTTGACTTTCTAATACCTTTTAGTGTTCATATATCGAAGTACCAAGTACGCTTAGTAGAATTGACTTCAATGGAGAGCGTGTAGGATGAAGGCGCAGATGTGATTCGATTTGGCATTGCTTCGTTTACACTTGGGCTCAGCCGAACAACTCTGCTTATTTGCTTTCCGCGTGGCAACTGAGCCACCGATCCGGCTAACAATAGAGCTCGCAGCTTGCTGCGCTCCTAGGCTCGAGTGTAGCATTGGTGACATTTTAATAGAAGCCAGATTAGCAGCGTGATTAGAGCTACATTAGCTCATCCCACACTCCGCAGCTTCCACAATTGACTGATCTGTTTGCTTCAAAATGCGACAGCGAAACGTATGGCTATAGGCTTAACTTGTCATTCATTTTTCAATGGACAATCCAACAAATAATTTCAATTATTGTCGTCGGTGAAGCGCGCTTGGCAGCTGCTCTGTTCTGGTGATTGATCTGTACATGCAACGTGTCGTCGACCGGTGCATCTTTGGCTAGTGAAACAACTCGCCTACTCTTTACCACTTGCTACTCTTCTCGTCATTCGCTTACCCCAATTACTTCTTCACACACGCTCACATATGGGCCCGGGTAGGCCAATAATAATTAAAGTAAAACAAAGAATAGTAGCTGTGCAATAACAATAATTCGAGGATGCGATCACGCTCAGTAGCGCAGCTGTTACAGTGGCACCGATGGCGCCATGAGAGAGTGAGGCGAGTTAGGTTGACGCCACGCCGATATATCGTACTCGCCGTGAGATACGCTCGCTTGAATGTTAAATGTGATTCAATCGACTTGAGCAATGAAGGTAATTAGATACCGCCACAGTGATAGAGATTATGAGCAATTGAGCTGCGTGGCAGCACACCAATAAATTTATATTTGATTAGCATCGATTAATACTATGCGTTGCACTCAATCTCACTTCTCTCTGGTTGCATTGTTAAAATTTAATTAAAGTAATATTGCTATTGGTAACAGATTGCAGCCTCTGCCGTCTGCAAGTACAAATTAAAATCTACTTTAATAATGAGGCATAAACACCGGTAGAGAGAGAGAGAGAGAGAGAGAGAGAGAGAGAGAGAGAGAGAGAGAGAGAGTTAGCGCCCCAAAGGCCAATAAGAAGTTATGTGAACTTAGTTCTAAGATGGATACTCATCGTGTTCCAGACAATAGGATCAATACTGCATAGGCAACATAGTATATGTAGAGTCTATTATGACTCCTTGACTAGCGAAGAATATCGAGAAGACAACATAAAGATTCAGGCAACACTCAAGAAACGATAAAAAATGTTCTCTTCCTTTAGCAGTAAAAAGTGGTTTTTAGATGTCACCAGAGGTAAAGTGTGCGCTGGAAGTATGGCGATCTACAATGAAGGTCTTTTCTTGAGCTAGCTGATTGTTGAGTGTTGCCTGTTATTGGAATTGATTGGTATAAAACATTATGATAGTTGACTAGTGTTCTAGATTTGATTATTGAGAATATTCTAGTAATATTTAGTAAAACTAGGATAATTAAATAAAGTCAGTGCAATGAAAAAGTAAATATAGTGTTGCTTCAAGTTCTACTTTTCGAATTTACATGGAAAAGTGAAGTAAAGTCAGAAGTAAGCAATGTTCGATTTTGTATTGTGAAAACTACACTGCTTTCAATGGTTTAACCCTTTCGCTCCCGAAGGCACTATCGGGACGTATGTGTCCCGCTCATTCAATTAGCAATATAAGGCTTATCTTTTACTGATAATCTTTGGGGTCGAAAGGGTTAATGAAAAGTGAAGCAAGTAAAACTTGGGGAAACACTGTGAATGTAGTGTTTTGTTAAAGTTAGAAATCTCTTTTCAAATTTCAATGCATTTTCAAAGCTGCTCACTCTGTTCAAAATGTTCGTAGCCTATAATTTCAATCAAACACGACTTTGATTGAAGAAACGTCAAATCAAATGAGACTTTATAAGAAATATCGCTTGAAGCGGGAAAAAGATTGATTCTCGCTACCGCAAAATTTCGAGGTTTGACTTTTGCAAGAAAACCTACATTTAAATGAAAAGAGCATCCTCTCATCAAGAATCCCTTGCCAAGTTGGTCAACTCACGGTGGGGATAAAACTCACCGACTTGCTCAAAACCCACACTCTCTGGTTGATGACACTAGAGCCGGTAATGTGCGATTTGGCCAGAAAATCGCTTCTGGGTTCTACTGTCTGGAAAAGACCAAAGTTGATCTAACAATTTTGATCACATCTGACGGCAAGGAGCGCTTATGACCAGTCTCTGTCAGGCGTTAAAGTCGCGAGAGGCGAAAAAAGTGATGTGAAAAAGAACCATGTACAGATGATTTGATTTGTCAGGTTTATATCAATTGAGTCTGCACTCATGAAAAAGAGCCTGCAATCCGTTGCTATTCTCTATTACAGTGTTGCTTCAAGTTTCTTACTCTTCGATAATACATAAAAAGTGAAGCAAAGAGAAAAGTAGAAAGCGTTCGAATTATACATTGTCAAATAACTATTTACAATAGATTGGTACAAAATGAAACAAGTAAAACTTGAAGCATTACTGTATAGTTTCTATTATATTATTTATCTCTGCGCTCAAAATGAATTGCCATTCTGCAAGAAAATGGGCTTTTTAAGTTCGGTTTTCCTTGACTAGTGTTCACTTGCTACCCTATTTTCACCTGAGTACTGTCCAATACATTAACTTTTGGCTCTCCATTCTCGATAGATTGTGCGTATTTCCTCCTACACACTGTCCTGAGTTTGGCAGTCACACACGAAGTATTTGTATTCTTTTTAATTAGAATTATTGATTAGTTAACAATGGTCATTGGGGTTGGCTATAAGCATTCAAAAGAAAAGTGTCATTTAGGCAGTGTGGAGGTGGCTAACGCTTAGGAGAACTATGACAGCGAGCAAGCAATCGAAACAAACTGCCGTACGGGTCGGTCGCATATGATTCAATTAGACTCCGGTGGCGTAGTGTGTTTGTCTAGTACAACACTGGGGCTGTAGGGTGAGTGGGGCACAAGTGTTGTGCTGCTCAGTGAGGAACGGCAGGCTCGCATCTGGCCGTGCCGAGCTGTTGCCATCCGTGCACAGCCGAGTCATCTCGACCCCCTAAATGTAAATTCAGCCCAGCGTATGTGTGCCTCTCTGTGACGAGATCCATTTTAAATTTTTTTATTAAACAACATATTAATATAAGCAATGGTGGTAGAAAAGAATATTAATAAATGCAGAATTGAATTATTCGTAAATCTGTCTGGGGGAGAAGTAGTGGCGACAAAGATACTAGCACTATCTGCAGGCCTGGTTGTGGGCCTAGCTGCAAGAGCGGTACGCGATCGGGCCGAATTTATGACCGCCAGTCTGTCAACTTGTCTCAATGTTGTGTTATATTGAGCGTAATGATGTGCTTCACTATAACTCGATTGGCTCGCTGGCCAGCACGCCGATGGACAGCGATGATTCGCCCCAGCCGCCGCCGCTGCCACGCCGAGCTCGTTTATGCATAATTAAATCCCATTAAAACTTAATACACGTTCCGCGAGCGTATGTTGCAGCTTGGAACACTGGCGCAAGATGGTTCCACTCCCATCAAATGGCAATTAATCTTGAGTTTTAATATTTCAATATTCACCAAGCTGGCTGACTTCAATCGAACGTCGCTCTCTGCGATTCAATGTAATTGATGATGCACAATGCGACTTGGTATAGCATGAGATTTATTGCCAACAAGGATGGCCTTCTGCACAACAATCGATCTTACTACAAGTCAACCGACTCATTTCTATACATGCCTTCACTAGATCAAACAACGCCAACCAGTATCAAAGCGTTTACTAACCAAAAATCACACCTGTACAGGTTGTTATCTTTTGATCGATTTGCGACACACCTACCCACTCTATTCCACATTTTTCGCTAGCTCTTGGCACATACCTAGATCACAACAATTCACTGTTTGGTCGATATCGTTTGGTTGATGATTATTAGCACCGGCAAGTTTTATGATTGTATGTAGGTATACCAGCCATAAATTACTCCTCATACTTTCTACTGCCTGGGCGCATATATTGGATTTGGTGCAATCATCACACACTCACACCGGCACGGTTTAGACCAGATCTGCGCCCGGCTGCGGCCTGATGACACGGCGATCACCAAGCCGAGAAGCAATCTGCCATCGGTACAGAGTGCAATGACGCGCTGGGTTCCATTGTGTGCTGGTGCCATTCGCCGCCAAACGATACTGTCAGTCAACTGGCCGAGCCTATTTTGACCGAACGCGTAACATTTTAACGCTTCAATCGATTTGTTGAAAACCAATCACAAAGGCAATAGCTCTGAATGGACATTAATCGCCAATGTCTAAATAGCTTGACATTTATAAGCGGTTTAGTATTATTGATAATGCACACAAGCACGCTTGTGTGTCAAAAGTAGCTACCGATAAGTAATTCAGTGAATCAGAACGGCTTCAATGACGAGCGCCCTTTTGTGCTACACAAAAGCTCCACTCGGCTCACAATTAATCGCTGTTTATATGATCATAGAAATCATACGCTTCACAGGTCGAATCAATGCGCCGCGCTCGTCTAAGTGACACTGACCGGCACGATTGCCGATGACGCTTTTCGCAAACGCTCGCTAGCTCGCTTGGTGACAACGAGCTGCGTCAATTTGATTTTAATTGCCACCATACTCAACTCTTGGAGTGATGCTTCCTAAGCATTCAAGCTATGTTGCTCACTAGATGCACCCTTGGATCAAGCACTATTAGCGCCAATTAATAGTGAATAACGGCGTTCTAAAATTGATTCCACTTGTTTACAGTTGGCGGCGACTAAATTAATAGTGCTATTGTTGCCGGTGCTCAATGGTCGATGTAATTTCATGCTCCCATGGCAGGGATCGATTTACGTCTGCTTTGGCGGCAAAGTAGAGAGAGAGAGAGAGAGAAAGAGAGAGAGAGAGAGAGAGAGAGAGAATGAAAAGAGAGAGAGAGATCTGCCTGGTAGCTTGGTGTAATGGCAAGTGCGAGCCAATTTGTTCGACATCACTCGAGTGGAGTGGTGCCGTCGTGTGGGGAGGAGTCGGCGCTGGCGGTGCGGTGGGTTGAACAAGCAGCAAAATTGGCTGCAAGAAAAAGGCGGTGCCACGCGGCCACCAAGGAGGGCCAAGCGATTGCTCGAGCGTAGTGTGCCGTCGCGAGCGCCATGCTCTCAACCTGGACGCCAGTGCGGAGCTAGTTGGGTTACCTTCCTTGCTCGAGCCGAAGCTTGGGCCAGTGTGCAACCAGCCTTATTATAGAGTCGTGGCGCCAATCGTTCCGCAATGATGCTCTCTGTGCCGATTGTCGCAGGTCATTCAATCACTGCGATTGGCCATCACATGCATTGTAGTGACCGCATCCAAAGCACCGTGTGAAACAATTTGGAGCTGTGACCGACACAGTGTCGGTGCTCGTGATAACCGGTACTCGTCCTGTGACTATGCTTGAGTTCAGTTGTTCCAGCTCGCCTTTATCCAGCGAGAACAGTCCGTCACCAAATAGGCCTATGGGCCATTCCAGTGGAGATTCATCATTGAGCTCACAAGCTAATCCTATGCTATCAATGATTAACACGCTCAACTTACAAGATGCAAGCAAGCAGCTTGGTCAATACTTCAGCCAGTCTGCCTCACCACTGAGCGCGCTTCATAGCATGTCAGATCTTAAACTTGGTCTCTCAGCTTCATCACTAGCTGAGCATTCTTTGCAGTCAAGTCCGTACGGTGCAGTCAACTCCAAAGTGCCAGTTGGCCCACCGAGTTCTGCCCCATCACCACCGATGCACAGTTCCAGTGCGAGTGCTACTTCGCACTACATCAACGATATTCTTAGTCGACCTGCCAGCTTAGTAGCTGCGGGAAGCATGGCCAACTCTCCCAACGGCAGCTTCGGCAGTGCTCTAGCCAACTCGTTACCTAAGTTTCCCCTACCCAGTGTACCTGGAAGTGTGTGCTTCAATGCAGCAGCCGCGGCCGCTGCCGCAAATGGCCTTGGACACAAGATCAATTCGTTAAATGAGCTGCCTAATCGCCATATTTACTGGCCCTCTATGGTGCAAAATTCCAATCTTTGGCGCGAACGTCTGGCCAATGCAGGTAGTCTACCATGAAGAGTTGCTCTTTGCTAACTCCATCTTCTTACCAGTAAACCAGAATTGCTCCGACAAAGATAACAAAAAGAAACACACAAGGCCCACTTTCTCAGGTCATCAAATCTACGTTTTGGAGAAAACGTTTGAGCAAACTAAATATCTTGCCGGACCCGAACGAGCCAAGTTAGCATATGCTCTTGGAATGTCAGAAAGTCAAGTCAAGGTATGTGCAACGAAGTATTTTATTTAAAATCAGCTATAATAAATGCAGCTGACAGTTGATTGTGGTCCAATAACTAGAGTTATGATAAATTACCGTAATGGCGTGCTAGTTGAAAGCCCACCACTAGAACTCTTAGTTGTGGTGAATTGTCGCGTCACTCTTCACTAGATGGCGTTGCAATCTTCACATAATTTCGAATTGAGGCAGTGCGAGTAACCACAGTATCCTTTTGATTGACAGGTTTGGTTTCAGAACCGACGGACCAAGTGGAGAAAAAGGTAAGTCTTGGTCAGTTTGATTGACGCTAACTCTACTCATTTGTGTGGCAGACATGCGGCGGAATTGGCTACAGCCAAGAAAAAAAATCAAAACACCAACGAAGCCGAATTGTTGGCTGAAGAGGATTACTCTTCAGACGAAGAGATGGACGAGAAGACGCTCAAGAGCAAGGACCAGTATGCTGTGCATAATTCAGTCCGCTTACCGCCAAGCTGAAGCTTGCTTTGGTCCCAAGCAGTGCAATACAACATCAGTAGAAAACGCTCGGAATTTGTGGTAGTAACTTCACAACAGGTTCCTTACAGTCCACTGATTCTTCCTCGACTACTCAATGTAAAGAGATATGTAAGATAATTAGACGTGAGCCGTCTATTGAACACTGTCACTGTAATATACAAATTGCCCGGAGCAACGGGCTCCAGGCCGGGCTAGTCATTGGCCAACACGAGTAGTGCCAAGCTCTCTCTGATGCTCACTGATCACTCATTAGTGCTAGCCACCGCTGCCCATGCAGATATTGCCCATGTCCATTCCCTGGTGCGTGTGTGTATCAATAAAATGACAGCGAGCTTTGGGCGCGCCAGCAAGGCTACACTGTCTTACCAGCCAACTTGTTCTCATTTTGTACGCCAAACTAGTTTCTTCCTTGCATCTCGCTATCTTTGGCTTGTCTTGTGGTTTGCCCCCTGATTGCTTTTGTTTTCACCTACTTTGCTGGAACCATTGATTGAGCCATGATTAAGCTCGACCTTTACTGATGGTAATCAATGGTGAAGCAAGACCCAACTCAGAGAGCAATGATTGAACAGCGAGTAAGAGTGATACTATGTTATTTTGGGATCGCTGCGAGAGAAACGGCATCCTTGGGTGGTCAGTTAATCGAGTTTATCAAGAAGAAAGTGATGCTAAAATGAGGACATGAGAAGCGTGCAAGGTGGTGGTCGGCATGCCCAACAAGCCGAGTGTGCTGACCATAGAGTAACTAGTGGTGGTGTGGTGCTCGTCGAGTCACTGGATGCCACTGACCAGTGGGCTACGCCATGGCACGCACCCTACTCGCTTCCATCTTGGCGATTCTCCTCTCCATCAGCAAAGGTAGGCTCGAGACACGGTTGTGATGTGCCACGCCACTTACCACCTTACCTTACCGCATTCACTGTTGGCCGCACACGCTCTACTTGACTTGCAGTGGTGACTTCCAACTCCGAGGCTACCTTTGTCAACAGTCTAATCGCGCGTTTCCAGTCCAATGGCATCCGAGGATATGTCCTCTTCACCGAGAATGGAACCGCCACCTCCATCTCTACCAAAATCTTTAGCAATGGGCCGAACAATGAGACCTACAGTTGGCGAATTTATAACTCAGGCTTCATGATTGATAACAACGAGTGTAATGTTCGCAACAACATCTATTTAAGTTTTGATTTGACGCTTCTGATGGGTCCGTTAGAGCCTGTCAAGCAAAATTTGTTCAATGTGCATCTTAACTTTGTAACGGGCGAGCATTCCTTTCTTGGCAAGACACTGGTGCTCAAAGGGATGCACAGCAGTGATATGGCTTGTGCCGTTGTGCTACCTTTTGAGAATAAGCTTATCTTCGCTTCGCACTTTCACACTGATGTCCAAGGAATTGTCTACTTCTTACAGAGTGGCAGTATGTTCAGTATAGTATCAAGTTTGCACCATGCCTCGCCTTTAATGAAAACCTCTTTTCATGACTGGACTATTGTCCAAAGTCATCCTTCTACCAGCAAAGACGAGATTTACAATTTTTACTTTAGTAATCAAATAAAAAAATGTCAAGCAATTGAGGGCTCATCTTTACTTCAAAGCGTAAGTTACTTATAACTTATTATACTTATTACTTATAACTTATAACTGTCCCTATGATGTCATATGTCTCACCAATCATTCTATCTTCAGAACGAGTCCAACCAGATCAGTATTTCAAGTGAAGGCTCAACTCTAAATAGTCGAACTTACATTAATTTGAAACACAGCACGCCCTTGGAGTCGGGTTATTTGTTTCTAGTACTTTATGACAATCAACAAATTGTAGCGTGCTCACCTATAGAGCAAATCAGCCCCAAGAAAGTAGTGGCAAAGTTTACTGAACCATTTCTGACCGCTCAAGTGATGTTCAGCCAAGAAAGTCCCATTGACCCAACTTTAGTGGACATAGAACTTCAAACAAACGTATATGCCTATAGCTATGGTATAGATGAGTTGCCCACGGTGATGCGAACTGCTGAAACCCAGAAGAAATGCTCTAACATCAACAACATCATTTACAATCCGGCTAACATTAGTCCCTTCTCGGTACCCATTGAAGGTCTCGGTACGAGCGATCAATATGCCATTGGAGATCTTAGTGGGAAATATGGCACATTGCTGCGCAAAGCTAATGAAAAGATTAGCACTGTGGATTTCAACCTGCCATTGTTTGGAGCACAGAGCGTGGTAGGTCGAGCCATCGTGTTCTATGCACCTAACGGTAGCACAGTAGCTTGCGCCAACCTCGATCTCGCCGATACGGACATGACCGTGGCCTTTGCCACTTTCGACAAGCCAGTACAAGGACAGATCATCCTCAAGCAAGCTACTAACAGCTGCACTGACAATTCCTATGTTTATTTTGAAATCTCACGTTCTGGTGAGAATGCAAGTACCACTATGCAACACCAGTGGACTATCCACAAGAACCCGGTTTTCACAGGTAAGCAAAGATGTTTGTGCAACAACCACCTCTCACTTGTTTATGATTGCAGACAACAGTTGGAGCACATCTGACTGTTCCAAGACTGATCAAGTGTTCAACCCGTACAATAAGACCATTGACCAGATTTACTCGAGAGACTGTAACAAGAATAATGTTGTTGCCTGTCGTTTAGGTGACATGTTCCGAAAGTTGTCTACCGTCGATATTGTTCCTTACCGACTAACCGATACTGGTTCAGTCAACTTAAAGAAATATTACTTTGTTGACACGTCATTACCTCTGTGTGGACCAAACAGTGTAATTGGCAAATCGGTTCAGATCAATCAGAATAAGTTGAGTCCCGATCCCTTGGTGTGCACTAACATTGTACTTTTTGAGAGTGAGGATCAGGACTATCCCCAATAAGTGTGAATGCATTATATTAGTACTTAACCAAATTTGATCAACGTACGTCACGGGTTTCTTATTTTAAACCTACTTATTAAATCTATTTTTCACAAATAAACGATATTAGATATCACAAAACACGAGTTGTACTCATCATTTCATAATCTAATTGGTGGCCCTCGGTAAGGAATGGAATCACAGTAATAAGATCTTGGCGGATCTCGTGACTTCAATAACCACGTTATTTGTTGATTTAATTCTTGATCAAAAGCTGTGTCGACAATGGCATAATAAAAACTATCGGTATAAATAGTGTAAGGAGGTGAAATGATATCTGCCATCACAGCAAAGTCGCTTAGTGGACGGATCTCATGCAGATTCCTCTCGGTAGGTGTTAGTTCACAAACTGGTGAATCAGCCGACACCACACTCTCGCCAAGATAGACAGAGGGCACTAGACAAATCAAAGTTATCACATGGCATTCATGTCAAATCACTTTTCAATCATCTACCCAGATTGCAATATTGAGAAGGATGAATCCTGCGTAATATGTCGAATGGTATATCACAAGTTCTGCTCAGTATGTCATAACTCTTGATCGCTAAAGTACCATATACACATTTGGCAAATCCAAACATGTTTGGGTGATCATGCAAAGGTATGAAAGATGACATGTTGCGAAAACCGAATAGTGTCAACGAGAACAATTCGTTCTCAAACAAAGATGTATAGGTAAGTGGTGCCGTCAATGTTTGTGACCTCATGTCGTCCAGATTCACAGACAAATCTTGAAGGGTCACTTGAGAAAAATACTTAACAAAGTTAGCCGACAAGTTGTTTTCATCCACTGTTTGGCCACTGCGAAGTGATCGAAATAAATTTTGAGACAATTTGCAAACATTTTGCACAATGTTGTTCATTATGGGAAAAACTGAAGATAAAGCAGAACTATGAGAAGAATACGAAAATATCAAGTAGGTTTGCTGAAAAGATAAAGTTTGGTCAAAAGAGAGCGTTAACTTGGTAGTTCTAGTCTATAGACTATAGTCAATTTTAGTTATGTAGTAGTCAACTAGAAATTTAGTTAATTTTAGAAAACTTTTGGTTAATTGAAGAATTCAGAACCCCAAAAAATATTTCTATTTTTTTCTATCATGATCTATGGGAATCGACCATAAATTGTTTAATAAAAATACTTTTCCGGATTGAAAAAATCACTAAGATTTACCAAGAATTTTCAAAATTTTACTTTAAAAATAAAGCCAATACTTGAATTATAGTAAAACTCAACGCACCTTATGTCCGATAGGACCGAAGAAAAAAAATCCACGGGTGGCAGTTATGGTTTTGAGAAGTGATGATCAGAGTGATAAACTAGGGCAGTGAGCATTGAGTGTGTGTGACACTGTCTGTATTGGATGTCATCTGTGAGCACGGCTCGGCACAAGCAATGACGCAAGCAGTCACGGCGGCACCGAGCGGGCAACGCGTGCTGCAGTCACTGGTGAGGTAAGGCTTGATACCAGTTCACAAGAGGTATGCCTTATTTGCCAAGGGTGAAGTATGTCATTATAGCTAGGCCACGCCTATTCTAACCATTTCCAATGCCTAAGTAGAACGAGTGTGCAAAGAGCGATCATCTCTCGGTGGTGGCACCAAGCAAGCGAACCGCATCCAGTGTGTGTGACAGCGAGCCCTGGCGCCCCTTGCTCAGTCCATGTGTCGGCATGTCCTCCATGTCTCACCTTGCCTTACCTGTTCCCAACTAAACTGGCCACTCACCACTTTCTCCACCACTCATCTTATCTCAACTTTTGCTTCATTCACTCTACTTGTTTGATATTTCATTCTATTTAGGTTCACACCATTTTTTAAAACAAATATATTCAACAATTGAACTTTTGGGTACATGTTATTACATCATCGTTGCACTTGTTCTTTATGACGAGCATCTACTGTCGAATGAATCTTTCTTTGACGAGGACCGTGATTCTTACTCGTAATCAAGCTGTCTTTCGCTATTGCTGGCACAACTATCGCACACATCCACTTCTTTACTATGGGGATTCTCATCGGGAAAAATATTGGAATAACTTAGATTATCGAAATTTTTCAATATCACACACATTGTACGATTTGAAGGATTCTTCCAAAGTCGAACAAACGGTGAAAGCTCTCCGGGAAGAAGCTAAAGAGAAGAGCGAACAGAAGGAAAGGGCTGTTGTGGAAGCGCCTCCCAAAAGGAATTTAGCCAAGAGGGTTTGGGACGAGTTAGTGCATTATTACCACGGATTTAGACTTTTATTTATTGACATTGGCATCGGGTCTCGGCTAATATGGAAGGTGCTGAATGGAAAGGATTTGTCTCGTCGCGAGCACAAGCAACTGGTTCGAACCTCGTCCGACGTCTTTCGCTTGGTGCCATTCTCCGTCTTCATCATCGTACCATTTATGGAACTTTTATTGCCTGTCTTTCTCAAGTTGTTTCCCAACATGCTCCCTTCTACCTTTCAGACCGCGTCATCACAGGTACTCTTAGATATGTGATTGCCATTTATTGATGTGTCATTATTGTAGGAAGCTAAATTTAAAAAAGAACTCAAACTTAAACTGGATATGGCCAAGTTTTTGCAGACAACTCTAGATGAGATGACCTTGCAAGCTCGAGGCGAAACACACTCAAATCGAGCAAAAGAGTTTGCTCAGTTTTTCGATAATGTATGTTGAACAACTCAATGAATTGTCAATTTATTTTTAATCTATATAATTTTGTAGGTAAGAAAATCTGGAGAGCAAGCATCAAATGAAGATATTTTGAAGTTTTCAAAGTTGTTTGAAGATGAAATCACACTTGATTCGCTTACACGACCACAACTTGTTGCCTTATGTCGACTGTTGGAATTACAACCGATTGGTACCAATAATTTTTTGCGTTTTCAACTTAGAATGAAGTTGAGAAGTTTGAGAGCAGATGATCAAATGATTTCCAACGAAGGAGTAGATAGTTTGACCGTTTCGGAGCTACAACAAGCCTGCCGTGCTCGGGGTATGAGAGCGCTTGGCATCTCGGAAGACCGACTTCGTTTTCAACTTGGACAGTGGCTGGAGTTGAGTTTGAATGAAAAGATTTCCCCATCTCTTCTTCTTCTCTCTCGAGTTTTGTACCTTCCAGAGAATATTCCTGCAGCAGATCAATTGAAAGCAACCATTCAAGCGCTACCTCGAGAAGTTGGTACTGAAACTCGCTACAAGATTGGTGAAACCGAAGGCAAAATCGATAACCGAACCAAAATTGAACTTTTGAAACAAGAGGAAGCGGCCATCAAAAGAGAGAATGAAGAAGAGAAGAGACTTAAGGAATTGGCTTCTGCTGATACTGAGTTGTTGAAAGATACTGAACCTCTTGTAGATAAAGCCAAGGATCTCTCCAAGGAAGTAAAGGAACCGGTATTATCGAAAGAAGATATTGCTTCTATCGAAGATGCCATTGAAAACATTGCTAAAGAGAAAAAGATGCTTATGCTAGAAAAAGAGGAGCTAGATGACATCAAGGAAGAATTGAGAGATTACAAGGAGGATTTGATTGAATTCAAAGAAATCTCACAAGAAACCGGTGACACCAAGCGGTTGAAGGAGAGCAAAGCGGCCAGGAGGCTTCGCAATCGGGTTGATCGTATGGTGAACAAGATGGATAAAGTTTTCACTAGTTTGGAAACTAAAAAGGAAGACTTGCAAACCAAAATTAGTCAACTTGAAAAAGAGGGCAAGGATATCGCCAAGGAAAAGGGTGATGTGGTGAGCATCAATGAGCTTCTAGAAGGAATGAGCAAGATAGCCAATGTGAGCGATGATACCAAGCTTGCTCGCATCATCGAGGTGCTCGACAATCTCGATATTGACCACGACGGACTGATCGAACTCGACCACGTTGTTAAGGTACTTCATTCTCTCTATTCTTCACCATTCTAACTCATTCTCTTTCCAGGTGATTGAGCTTATCGGCAGAGAGAACATTCAAGTGACACCCAATCAGATTAAAGATATCATTCAGCTGATGATCCAAGAAGATAAACTCAACATAGAAGAGAAGAAAAAGAAACAAACTGCCAATGTGACTACACCGAGCCCGATGATAACCCCTCCACCAACCAACGAGTCGAGTAAGACAGGTGAAACCAATTTGTAATTTATAAAAAATGTATTTATTTAGTTGTTGATTTTTAAAAAATAATTACGACTAGTTTTTTATTTATTTAACAATTTTTTGATTGATCAATACGAATACGATTGACCACTTTCAATTGAAATTGATAAATACTTGATGATCTTGCTGTTCAAAGAAGTGGCCATCCTCACACAATGGATATGCCTCGATGTTGTTGGCACTCTTGGTGGAGTAGTAGCTCTGCTTGTTGCTGCCTGAGTTGAGCATCGAATGGAGTCGGCAAAGATAGACCACTATGCTGAAAATGACTGCCAGCATGCATAAGGCAAAGAGAGCATACTGCAGGTAGAGATTGCCCTGGCTACTGCTGGTCATCACATGGTGAATCATCACTCCGTGCAGTGGAAAGAAACGAGTGCGTAAGATGAGGGCCCCTAGAGTCCACTGAACGGGCTCGCTTCCCACTGTCGACACTGACTTAAATCGCGAGTAGTGCTTGGGCATGTGGAAGCCTTCGTGCAGTACTGCCGTGACCCAAGCCGATTTGAAACATTGGTAAAGTAAACGCTTAAAGTCGGCATTCGGGTAGAGCTTGCGCTTGAAGCGATCTTGAGTCACCAGCCAACTTGTGGAACAGTACTTGGCCGAGGCCTCGGTAAAGCTCGTGTACAGATATTGACCACCCATGTGAAAAATATCGTTCATCGAATACCAAAATTCGGATAAACCATAGAATTCCGTGTCGCGGAATGGAACAACAACTTTCTTCAAATCATCAAACGGGCATGTTGTGTTGAGGCACCAATTGGGCTTTCCAGACAGGAAGAATTGCTTTAAATTATTAAAACAAGTACTGAAATTGCCGCTTCCTTTCAGATGATACAAATACGGTACCGATGACTGGTTCATGGGTCCAGTTGCATTGATGGTTTCTGAGCTATCTATTGAAAGACAAGGATCGAAGAGAATTTGTTCTCTACTTGAGTTGGCATAGGATCTGCTTCTGGACTGGCTGTCAATTAAATAGCGAACATAGTTTTTGCGAGCCGCATTTGCTCCCAAAGTGAGGAAGGTTGTGGTGAATACTCGATACTGGTGATCGGTGTCGTGTTCTGAGCAACCGAGATTGAACTCGGAAATCACTTTCGACAACGAATCTTCTCCAAAACGACTTTTCAACTGTTGATACTGTCCGTTTGTTGTGATTTCAAAAGCAATTTGAAGACTCGCCCCACCAAGCTCAATCATGCCATGAGTTTGAACTCTCCGTTTGATCATCTTCTGATCTTGTTCCACGCTGACCAAAGGTGCTCGCGTCAAACTATGATCAAATCTACCCATTAAGTAGTTGATTGCGATCCATGAATAGATTCCTTCCTCCTTTCCAGAAATGATAGCTACGTTATTGGCAGTGAACAGAAAGGAATAGTTCTTAGGGATCTCATTACGAAGATTGTCCAGTATTTGGTGCTGAATCGAGGGCTCAAGTAGCCGCATGCCGGCAGTGGCGAGAACATAGAGTGGCGTTTCTTTGTGCTTCGCTCTAGGAATGTTGGCTGCGGCAAAGTTGAGCAGGGGTGAGAGATAATGAGTGGCATCGGAGGGATTGTTGGCACAGGAGGAGAGGCCAGGGGTGATCGAGTGGTGCGAGTGCTTGCGAATGTCCAGCAATTGGCGTGTGTCACCGGAATGAGGTGGCCATGCATAAGTGTACACCCGACTCCCACTGCTGCCCGCATCGATCATCACCGCATATTGCAAGTCGGCTCGGGTCTCATCCCCACTCTCTTCTACCTTGTTCCCGTGGTCCATCCACCACTCCGTCTCGCTAGACCCTTCACTTGACCTGCTGCTTTGTGCATAGTAGATCAGTACCGTTAAGCCAAACGCTACCAACAACAATTTTAGATTTCTTTGAATATATTTTGTCAATTCAAACCTTGATAAATAAACAAAACAATTTATTTTTTATTATATTAGTACCAAGGATAAATTAAACAAGGTGCACATACCTAAAGAAAAAATTAAACATTTTCAACAAAACAAAACAAATAAATAATAATAAAATAAAATAAAAACAAAACACTAAACAATGACATCATTTTAATTTAGATGGTCCATTATTGTGTAAATATATGATATGCGAGTGCATATACTAGTAGGTGAGGGAAAATGGTTGCACTAGAACGTGAAATGGTGAACGTATGAGTGGCATTTCCAAAAATCCGTCCAGAGCGAGAGAGCAGAGGCAAAGTAAGGCCAAAGCGAGAGAAAGGAGATACACGCAAGGCCAGTCGTCACACTCACTCAGCCAAGACAAGTGCTCCAAGCGAACCACCAGATGGCATCTCAATCGCACAGATGATACATGTTTGCATTTGTTGAACGGTACACACACCGACACACGCGCTTCACTTGGCCAAAGCACTTCTTGCGAATTTTGACTTTGAAACAAATGCAATATGAAACAATAACAGTTTACTCACTTAGCTAAGCTTATATGGTTTCTGGTTCAAATTTGGAATAATAAGCAATGTAACTAGATTTTACCCAGCTTGTCTTTCAGACGCAAGAGCTTCTGGTTGTAGATTTGACGATATGGGTGTAGAATGTTGGTAAGATTTTGCTTGAATTCCAAGCGTCGCCGAGTGTCGGGATCATGTGTCTCCAGTATCGAGACAATTCCTTCGCTAAGTTTAAATACAAGTGCCAAGGATTTTGCGTCAAGTTCGGGACTTTTACAATTATCAAGCGAAAAAATTGAAGAAATTATCTTTCCCCAAAAAAGATCCGTGACATCGCTTTCAAAGTCATTTTGTAGCACCTCTGGACACTCGGTTTGCTCTTCTTCAATCACTGTAATAGGCTCACTAACGGAAGATAGGTCAGAAGAAGGTGGGTCGACTTGAATAAAGTTGTTAATTGAGAGGTCTGTGGGTTGGTTGTTTGTTTCATTGTTGCTGGTTCGGGTGAAGCGTCGACGAAAACGATCAAACCATCCATGACTAGCTTTGAACTCGACTGCATCAATGTTTTGGTCTTTCGAATGCGCCTTGATAGCTTCAAACAATTCCAAGGCTTTCTCTTTTACATCTAAATACTTAACTTGCTCAAAATTAAAGTTTTGCTGATTCATCCACTTGAGAAGCGTGAGTTCAAGTTCTTCGATGACATTATTCCTCGGGTAGGTGATCTGGTAACACTTATCTTGCACCACACTGTTCTGACAGAACGCTTTAATCTGCTCCTTCTTAGCACGAATCGTGCTCACCGTGGACGAGGGCAAGTTGAACTCGAGGCTGATCGAGGAGTTGGACTGGCCCCGCTCCAGTCGTCGGATGATCTCGAGCTTGGTGGCCAAAGTGATGTTCTTGCGCGTTTTACGACCCTTGCGCTTTGTGTCGGCGGTTTGGTGGGTTTTTTTCGCGTTGGGATACATGACGTTGGCAAAGGCAGAGTGCTCGCCCCGAGAGCGACTCGACCAGCGAGCAGGCGACGCTATTGCGAACGCGGCGCGCACGCCACTCTATTGATTCGCTGCCCCCACCACCGCTATGCTCGTAAACGCGGGCGGGTGTTCGCACCAGTGTTCGCCAACCCAACTCGCGTCCTGATATAACGTTCCCCCTCGCACTTTCGCTACCCATGTCACTTTCTCTCTCTCTCCCCTCTATACTAAAAAATAAGAATTCGCAATTTCGCGAATTTCAAAGTACCACCGCGATTTTGCGAATTTAAATTTCATGAAAGTTATTAAATTTATAAATTCTCGATTTTACATATTTTAAATTCGCAATATCACGAATTTGTAAATTGAATTATTTTAACGAATTTGAAATTCGCGAAATTGCGGTGGTACTTCGAAATCAACCGAATTTTGTTCAAAAAAATCGCAAAACCGCGAATTTATTTTTACGAATTCGTGATTACGAAAATTCTAAATTCGAAGCCAATTTTAAATTGGCGAAATCACGAATTCCTATTTTTTAGTGCGTTTCAAGGCAATCACGCAAAGCTCGCGCAATTAGCTCACGATTTACAAGCTGTAATAATATTTAACATGTGTTACCAAATGTTACCAACTCGATTTTATATCAAATAATGATTTTATTTTTTTAACATCTTTGACTTAAAAATGAAACTAAGAAAACTTATATTGTGGCAAAAGTTGGCTATATTTGCCATCTATTAGTAAAACTTAAATCATTTTCTTTTGGAACATTGATCGAACTCGAGATACTCAATGTAACAAATCTCGAAAATACGTAAAAGTTTTATATATCAAGAGATAGAATAATTAATTAGCATCTTCATAGATATTTTACTAAATTGAGGTATATGTCTTCCTTTAAGATAAGAATAAGTATTATCAGAATATTTTCAGAAACATTCTTGTGGAGACGGGAAATATTTAAAAAGTTTGTTTTATTTTGAGCACGCGGAACTAACCTAGCTTAGTGAGTGGTATCATTAAAATCTCGAGATCTCTTTCTAATTATATATATATATATATCTTTTTATTTACGAAATATTCTTTACACGAGAATCAACAAATAACACGTCATGTACATTTTGCAAAAGTTCTTTTCTTAACTAGTTTTTTGATATAATGTGATAGAATAGATGCTAAGGATAAATTTTACAAGAGGGACGGCGCTAAAGCGCCGTCTGCCTCTTGTAAAAAACGGCGGCAGAGCCGCCGAGGTCAAACTCG
>WURS02438317.1:0-15184 GCA_011762765.2 Rhinocypha anisoptera | reverse complement strand
GTTGTAAGAAGAGGGTAGAATGTTGGGTTAAGCGGGGGTAGGAGGGTAGGAGGAGAGAATAGGGATATTGGACAGATTGATAAAGGGGGGGGGGGGGGTAGGAGGCATGCCGATTTGAAGAGGGATTAAAGTTAGATGTGATTCGTCCAACCTGAGTTAATGCTCATCAAAAACATACCTTAACCCTGTAGATTACCCCTTCTTCAAGTACTAACTGCGCAATGCTTTAATAATTTGCTGGATGATGAAGGGTCAACTTCCGGCTAATGTAGGTGTCCATTAAGTCTCTGGCACTCGTCATTGATCTCGGAAATTTATAATTGAGGTGACCTTTCCAATTTCAGCCTCAATAATGTCTTCAACGTGACTCCACCGCTCATAAGGGTCGACCCCTCTTGGGATCAGATGCCTTAGCGGCCATCTCACTGAGGAACAGACACTGGGCGGGCTCTTACTTTCGTCTCGCTCCTGCCCTTTCACCTATATATGGAATTGCTGACCCTAACCGTAGGATAAAATAATTGCTCCTGCCGGTGAATGCCCTTAAGGGTAATTGGAACTCACAAGCCCTTCCACTACGTCAAGCTCTCAGTCCATGGGGAGGGAATTTTGCTGAATATGATTTGTGAATTAAAGTGTTGGCCCCCCAATGCTTAACCAAATACAGGCTCCAGAACGATTATTTTTTCCGGACGTGATGCGTCAGTTAAAGCGTGAGCTCATTGCCTGGACCAGTAAAAATATTCCAATGGTCCCAAGCGTGATTTAGAAATGACAGTTTTAAAAATTTTGTTAACGTGGGACACCATGGCCAAAGTCATTAATTTAATGTCCAACCCACCTGTAAAATAATTTAATTCCATCATCAGTAATATTTAAATGGACCCTTGTCGGAGGGTGTCGTCATTTTTTGACCTTACTCTGTCATTTTTTTGTCCTTTCTCTTCGTCCAGTTGTCCTCTCGGAAAACTACTACTTCTTGCAATTCCTTTCTTTCCACCCGTATCCTATCCCTGTCACGCGCAGCTATCATATATTTCAGCCAGGACCCTTTCACATTCGCCTTCAGAAGGGTTTCGCGACTCGAAATGCGTCCTATGGTAACACAATTTTATACTTTTTTCCCTTTTCTCCGACTCCAAATTGGAAAACATAACACATCAGCAACAGGAATGGAGTCTTATCTATCCTATTTCGCTCTCATTCTGATGCTCGATCGACGATAGCGATCAGTACCGCAACGCAATGAAATGACAGTCGGTGGTAGTATTTTTGTTTTTGAAGGGTGCATCGACCGCTATGGTCATTTTGCCTCACTTCATATCACAGAAAGAAACTCCTTTTGGACAAACACAGCACCCATGCCCCGGGCGGGACTCGAACCCGCGACCTTTGGGTCAGCCGGAGAGCACGCTACGCACCAGACTAACCCGGCCGGCAATGGCAGTCGGTTGTTGGAATGATTTTTTACGCCCCAAACCCTGAAATACTTCGCCGAAGAATTAATCCAGATGGGAAGAATTAAAAAGGAATATGTATCCCTAGAAATTTCTAGAGTAGCACGCATGTGGTAATACCATGAAACATACCGTCAGACTGCAATTGCGTAATCAAAAGACAGTTACTTCTCAATTATTAATTAGTAAGATAAGAATTGATCTCGTTATCAATCGTCACTACATTAAGGCATATTGTTTAATTATTTGAAACATATTTTTTAGAGGCTCTTGTGAACCTAAAAACTTCCTCCTACCCTTCCATTCCCACCCTTTTATATAACCTTCTTTCCGGTCTGAAGAGCCTATTAGTGCTAACCAGACTTACAAAAACAGCAGCTTAAAAAAATATGTAGAAGAGCAAATCTTTATGTAGTTTCAACTACCTAATAGTTGAGATACCTTTTTGGAGGTTCAACTCACTTTTAAATCTTGTATTCTCATCCTCATTTACGATATATCCTTTCCACCCGGTCTGAAGAACCTATTATTAATGCTGACCAGACTCGAAGTAACAATATCTGAACTGAAAATATTTCAATTGGAAAAATCTTCGATCGCTTAAATCCGACTCACTTCATGTCGACATTTTTTTTTTACAAAACCCGTGTCCTTATTATTAATTTCGTTTTCAGTTTCAGAGATTCCGCCATTAGTCCAGCTGAGCATTTTTTTTAATACGAATTTCCGGCAAGATTCAATTTATTGCTTCAATAATTCCCTTATAATATTTTTGAGATTTTAGGCGCATCAAATTTAAACTTAGCCCTTAGATTGCCACTCGGAATGCCACGACAACCAAACAGATGTTAATTTTTATCAAAATAGTTTCTTTTTTTCACACACAATCCTCACCGTGTTTTTCGCCTACGGCACGTATGATATTCATAGCTTTCAAGGTTTCCTACACGGTTTTGCTTGTGTTTCTCAGCCGTCTGGCTTCGGGCGCACTTAAAAAAAATATCCCAATGAAAGTTTTGTGACTGGATTCTCTCGCAATTTTCCAGGCCAAGATGGATAAGTGGCAATTTCCGAACGAGGGAGGAATACGTAGTATTTGATGCGTGTGGAAAACCAGTAGCTCCAGAAATTTTCATGGCACTCGAAAGAGAGAGAATTCTGTGGTTTTGTATCACCAGTCGAAAAAGAGAAGAGAGAGAGAGAAAAAAAAGAACGCCACAAACAAAAATTTTTTTTTTTACCCCCCTGGGTTTCATTAGCGGAACAAGCGGCCAAGTGTAACGACAGAATGGTCCTCCACTGTTGTTTCCCGAAGAAACTGTTTTTTTTTTGCTCTTGCGTATAGAAACTCCAATTTCTCGCAAATTGAGATCGGGATCCCGGAGACCGCAAGAAACTTAAAAAGGTTGTAGGGATTCCTGGAAGGACTTGGGAATTAAGAAAGAAAATAAGCGAGTTTCTCAAGTTCCCCGGTCAAAAATATCGATAATTCTCCGGGCGGTCACTTCAAGCAGGGGGATGAGAACAGGTGGACTCCGCTTCAATTGGGATCATTAAGCAGGGATTTTGTGCAGCGGCCTCCTTTAAAAAAACCTCCTTTTACATCATTATGAAATTCAACATTATACGACGGATGGACGAGAAGAGTTGCGCAAAAGGAGATGCTTTCCCTGTCCCAGAATGCACCAGGTTAAATCTTTTGTAACAGGGACATCAACTTTCTCACATAGTTATCGATATGACGTAATTGTCGGAATAGAGTTTCCTTCTACGCGGTGCATATGGATTTCGTTACAAATGTGTACATGATTTATTTTCCTGCGGTCTGTGACACGATATTTTGGTTAATTTGTTTTTAGCGGTTGAATAATTTTCGGAAAATATCGGAAAATTGTGAACCACTCATATCATCTCACACTCCAGATATCGTTAAAGTTATTCATCGATTTTGAATGCACATCAGACAGAGTGTTTTCAATGTAACGTCTAACCTATTGCTGGCCTATTGTTGTGCTGTAGTGTACTGGCCATTTGTTTCATTGTTGTTGGTGTGGAGTAGAAATTTGGGTGGTTGATTGTTGTAAATTTTTTGTCAGGTGTTTGTGTAAGGGAAAGAGCGGGGATTGTTGTGTAGAAATAGCGGGGACTGTTGAGTGGGGAGTGTGAAGTGAGAAACGAGAGAATAAAGATGTAAATTTGGAAGTGTGCGGAGATTTTTTGGTTTATTCCCGAGGAGGAGGATGGTACAGATAATTCTGACGTTACATCAAAGTATTTACCGAATCAAACTATTTCCTTAGTCCTTCCGCTCCCTTCCTTTCATACATTTACTTCCGATATGAAGAACCCGATAAACCTGACCACACTTGAAACCACTCGCTGAAGTATTTACCCCTTGTTATGCAACCATCGAATAAGTGTAGGGAATGAAAAAGCGTTGAAAAGGAATAAAATCCTCAAGAGACCTATAATATCTACAATAGTTTATTTTCGTTTTTTAATTTTGCTTATTTTTTGTTGCATTTCACAATAGAGTATTTCATGACAATACGTTTTGGGACTTTGTAAATTACACTATTTTATAAACACAACACTTAGCTTCCTTAATATACAATATAACACAAAGCACACACTTATAAGGATATCATAAAACACCTCTGTTAACCTTAGTTACGCAACAATACTTTACAATATGAAATAAGTGTATGCGACACACAGAACTCTATATAGAATCTTTCGATGAATAAATAAGACCAGTATATTAAAATATTCTGGATTATAATTTACGATTCCCTTACTTCTCCTTTGTTCTCTTGACCTAAAAGGTCCTTCATTGAACTTGTCAGCATGTGCAAGGAGATAAAAATCATTTTAATATTTTTTAAACGATTTTTAAACGGAATCATTCATTTCATGTCAGAATAGCATTTCCAATTCTACGCCATTTGCTACTTATTTACATTTTATTCTTAACTATTTAAAGACTTAAAAAACTTAAGTTTTTAAAGAAGCCATCTCTTCAGCTCTGCTTTTAGGGTTCTCATGCTAGTCATGTCTTCGAATTCGCTAGGAGTTTTGTTTAAACATTTAGGTACTTGAACATTCATTGGTAACCTTTTTTTAAAACCTATAATAATAATGCTTATTGCGGACATATACTCAGTTTACAGTACAATAGTCAATTCATTTAAAAATCAGTACATAAATATTCAATATACACAATACATAATATGTATATAGAGATTGTTTTTATCAATTTTTAAATTTTACCTTTTCCGTGAAGTCATTTTGGAGATAAACTACCTGTTAGATGGCCAGCTGATAATGTGAGAATGTTAAATAATACGAAATAGTCGTGAAAAATCAGTCGAGTGAATTGCCTTGTCACTGTAGTAATTTCCCCGAAAGAGCTCAATTAACTTTACTATTCGCTGTTTGGCAAAATGAAATGCAATTACCGCTTGAGCTCGAGTCGTTGCGTCCATCATGGGCACCCTCGATCAAACTCATCGGATCAAAAAAAAATTTCAATGGATGAGCGCACACCCGAGGGCAATTGAAATTTTGTAAATTCCGGAGTAGGCATTATCTCCAATTTTAAAAGTAACCACTTTACGTAATCCTGACGTCACTGCATTGTTGTGAGGCATTGGCCAACCATTTTATCCAGATAGACCTTCTTGTTGATTGTATTTTTTTCGTCGTCTAATTTGTGAAACTTAAAATTTTTGTTTCGCCTGATTATAATTTACTCTTTTGCCTTAATCTAATTTGCTTTTGGCTTCGAATTAATGTCAGGAAAATAATGATCGTATTTTAGATGATGTACAAAAACGCATGAACTCGCATTTCCCTCTTTGTTTTCAGCTATAATGCTAGTAATTATTATAAAGGGCACTTTTCTAATTTTTTTCATAATGTGTAGTTGATCGTTTAATTTTTTTGGGTGTGGGTAAATGCTTTTGATATTTTACAATTATGCTCATGGTAATATTTGAAATCGTTTTTGATTCCCTCAAAAGAGCGTGTCCGTCGTGGCTTTTCACGCATAAACACGTGAAATTTCAGTTCATAACTATGAGGCTAGCATACCATCACACCAAGGTCCAGGAAGTAGCAGGGGCAGAAATACAAAATTCAATACAAAACATCTGAACTCACGCGAAAAACGTTTAAGAAATATTTATAAAACATGAAGACGAAGAAGGCTTTTCGTTTTTAATCAAGGGGAGACAGTTTCGCCGGCGTTCCAAGATAACTTCTTCAGGTGGGAGGTAACATGAAGAAGCCTCCTAAATACCTGGGAAAAACTGTCTTTAGTAAGAGACAAACCCATGGGACAAATCAGTGAGAAGTTTGTCATAAAATATCCTTTCATAAAAGAAACCTTTACACTGTTAAGTTTTCGACGATAAACAATACGTCTGCAATAAAAAAAAAGAAAAAAAAAGTGCGTCGGCCGGGAATCGAACCCGGATCAACTGCTTGGAAGGCAACTATGCTGACCATTACACCACCGACGCTTGATGTGCTTGTGGTCGTAATATGCGCTGAAATCACTGACTAGTTTTTTTTTTCTGTTTTAAGGTGTTTATTACAATTGACGGGAGAAGAATAAATAAACAAAGACCATGGACCCCGTTATAGAATTTCTCCTCTTCAGTAAGCTTCGCTGTTTATATTCAAATACAAGATAGGCTTTTTGTAAGCCATTGATGTCTAGGTGATAATGAGATGAACAGAATGGAGAACGAATGAATAGGTAAAATGGTTTGAGGTTTTCCCGGCGAATGGATGCGTGGAAATATATTCGGGTCTCCATCCGGGTGAAAGCGTTGACGTGCACTGACGTTTCGATGGCCGAGTCTGCCATCATATTCAGGGTGTGTCGCAGGCACATCCTGAAGACGTTGTGAGGAGGACATGGAATTTTTCCGGAGAAACTCTGAGAAACCAGTAATAGAGGAATAAGGATGTTGAAGAGCGTGTCATAAGGCAGAAGGTCGGAAAAGAGAGCATCTGGCAGGAAAAAGATATTTATTCTACGTAGTTGGGATGAATGAAGGAAGAAAGTACACGCCGCTCAAAGCTGATCATTACACATTTTAAGAAAAAAGTAAATGTGGTTCCAAGGAAAAAGATTTTCAAGGGTGAATAATACCTAATGAGAAGCATATATACATTTTTAAAAAACCCTTTTTACAAACCTGAGGTGGGTTTGATCGCTCACCTTATAGACCCTATGGCGTACAGTGGGTCCAAAACCCAAAAAGATGGTCAAAGCCCAAGTTGGAAAGTTTAGAATTTTGTTGTTTTTTTAGGAACAGATGATAAGTTTTATACTTGTCCCGCCTCGAAATACCTTTGCGCCTGCTCACGGTGCAATATTGTTACTGAAAAGAACGCACATTAAGATGGCTCACTTCTTTTTGTTATAACTCTAAAACTAGTTTTGTTCTGAAAAATCGATTCATCGCCTGAACATATTCAATTTATAAAGTAATCAAATCCAAATGATTTCTGAATTAATTTAATAGGTTGTAATGTAGTTAATTAGGAAGTAATTTGAAAAAGAAGTTTCATAAAAATTATATGTAAAATAATGAAAAAGTTTATTTGCTGGAAATTGTTGTGCTGAGAATAAAAACAGCACTTTTCCACAGAAAAATAAAACTTTATTGTACAACCCCCCCTCTCAACCCAATTCCCTATAAATATCCGTGTATTTTCATGTTCCCATCATTGCATCTGAGGATGGCTCGGTGAGCTGAAACGTACGTTGTGCATTAAAGTTTTATTTTTCTGTGAAAAAGTGCTGTTTTTATTCTCAGTACGAATCTCTTCCACCACATCACGCGTGATTCGGTGAAAATTATATGGAAATTGTAGTGTTGAGTTAATTACATAATGGAGTAGATATTAGATGCATAGAAAATATTTTCCAGGTCACTGCTGCCCGATGAGTTATTAGTAAAACAAGATCTTCAAGTATATATTATTTACGCGTTAAATCCATTGAGACGTGTATGTATACAGTTCAGATCATTTAGGATTTTTGCAACTCAAAAATTCCTGGCCGTCATATATTTTCGGCATTTTTTTTAGGAAGGCAATAATAGAATAGACCTCTTTATATCGTGATTCGAGAATTAAGAGGTTTCGGAATTTATTCGTTTAAGCGATTGGGGAGGAAAATCGGCTTTTATGGAAATCGAAAAATCACCTCGGCACCGGTGAAAATTCGCACTCGAGGTTAAAAAATAATTTAAGTACGGGGTAAAAACAACTATGTTGATGATACGGTCTCAGGTGGCCTTATAGATCCTTGTAGAGCTATATTTACAAATACAAACTCACTTCTCTGTATAAATAAACGTCTATGTTGTAGCACCTATTTGGGAAAGCTGCAAGATAATTCACCGTATTACACACGAAAAATATTATCGAAACGACGACACCAGTTGAAGAGCAGCTCACCTTCCAAAACGTGGTCGCCGAGAAATTGTCAAAGGGTTTCTAACTTTCAACAAAAAGGCAAAATTCCATTTACCACTCTTTTAATCAACGAAAATGAACAATTAATATCAGTAGTAGTATAACATAACCATACAACCTTTGTAACTAATTAACGAAATATACCCGTCTGTCTTCACTCACTTGACCATTGTTAAAGTTTGACTTGTTAAAGTTGTTACAGTGTTCCGTTTATTTTGCTCTGAAATCAGACTAGTGTGTGATATGTATGTTTATTTGAAAAAAGCTTAACTTGTCGGATTTAACTTTCGTTCTTCGGTGTTCTTACGAAAAGCTTTGATAATGTTTTAAATGAATATTCGTGGAAAATTTTCTGAATCCATTGCATCATGCACTTGGTCAAATGCGAACATATAAGTATAAAGAGCGATCATTAAAAGTACTTAAAGAGTACAGTGACGTCTGTCGTAATAAACACCATAATCAAATCGTGGCGCAGAGTTTTCTATTTTATTATATCAATGTTAACACACTTTACTGTTTCAACTTTAGGCATTGGAAAAATGGGGGGGGGTCCACATGTTAGCTATTTACCGAGGAAAAAAGAAATTCTTAATTTTTATAACTTAAGAATTTAGCAGATTTCCCTCGCTGAATTTAAGTTATCACAAACTAGTCGGATGCATACAATATAATATCTTATTGCAATACGATATGAAAATAATTATATTAAATGAAATATTCATGCTCTCTGCAAAATTATTCAATATATATTGTCCGTTCCGTATACATTTTGAGCCTGTTTTCTCATTCGAATATCTATCTCAATTGAATTAGCTGTTATCTGTTATTTTTGAAATGGGAAACGGGAATGGGGGTATTATCGTACTCTTTCTGTCGCAGTCGAAGGCTGTCCATCCGCCGAAACGTCCGAAAGAATTCCTGCGAATGTCCTTTTTATTTGTGTCTCTGTTCTCACTATATCTGTTTATTTGTTTATATGTATATACATATATTTATATATATATATATATATATATATACCATTCAAATGATAGTAAATTAGGAAAGGGATAGGTACACATAAAAGGACGAACGCACAATGTGGGTGAAAATATATGATGGAAAACCAACAAATTCATATGAGAAAAAGTTTTTCCTCTGCCGGGACTCGAACACCGGACCTCCTCAATCTCGCGTTGAAGGCGTGCTACACCACCGAGAGTTCTTCTCATCACGCGTTAACTAGTCGGTGTGGTTCAGCTTGCACGGCCGCCGAAAAAAGGCGTTCGTTACTGAGTTTCATGCCACTTTCGAAGAAAGGACAAACACAAGGGAAGATAGGAAAGGGATAATATGAACAGACATACGAATTTGAAAGAGGTACTACAATTTGAATGGTGTATTTTTGCCATATTGCGGCTATTTCTGTATGATTGAGTGTGTGTGTGTGTATATATAAGTATATATAAGTATCTAAGACGGAACAAAAAGTACATAAAAACACAGAAACACAGAAACTCACATTTTCTTCTTACTTGGAAGCTTTCGGGCAGTAACAGTCCTTCCTCAACCGTCTGAGAATATCTTGTGACAAGATATTCTCAGACGGTTGAGGAAGGACCGTAACGGCCCGAAAGCTTCCGAGTAAGAAGAAGATGCGAGTGTCTCTTTTTCTGTGTTTTTTATGTACTTTTTGTGCCGCCTTAGATACTTATACATTGCTCCACTGAGCTTTTCTTCATGTGTGTGTATATATATATATATACACACACATGTGTATATATACATACATGTTATATATATATGTATATATAACTATTGTTTCCCTAATCTCTCCTGTCATCTCACTTCCGATTGGTTTTCTTACTCGTAATTTTTCCTCTCCACTCCTCCCCTTGTTGCCATTCATTCTCTCCTTCTTTTCTCTCTTTGACTTCTTCCCCCAACATTCTCCATGTTTTGTTTAAAAAATTCCCAGTCCCTAAAAGTCCCGCTCTCCTACTTTCTTTCTTTCGATTAGATCGATGGTAAACTTGTTCTTTATAACAATGTGTCTAATCGAGTTTCCTCGTCTTCGTTTCAATAACTCTCTTCCTACTTCTCCTTCCATTGTGAACTCTTGATTGCGTATTTTATCTTTCCAAGATATCAATTCTGCTCTTACACAGTTTTATACAGCACAGCATATGATTTTATTTCCTTCCTTCGGTCAATAAAGGTGCTGGCGTGTCAGATGATTAATGTAAAGTGAGAAATACTTCGTCAATGTGCTAGGTGCTTTATGTATTTTTGAATCTAGCGTTCGTCAAAAACAATCAATCATCCTTAAGTAGTGTGTGTTTCGTCTCCGGTACAATGGTCACTCAAAAACGAACCATCTTTAGACCTCGAAGACACTTATTTTATTTTAAGAAAGTCCTCTTTTGTCATATCACATTTCGTGTGTCAGTTTGGGATTGACCCGGGAGTTAAATTTGATATAGCTGATATTCACTACTTGCACAGATTATACGGGCGTCACAATACTAACAACTGCAAACACCCCGCCCCCCCCCCTCCCCGCTTTTATAGTCCGCTTTTTGCGATCCAGTCTTGTGCGAGAGATACTCGAGCCTCGCAGAGCACGAAGGAATTTCTCAACGAGGGAAATAAGTGGGGATGATAATTTAAATAATCTCATTTAAGTTTTAATGAATGTGTCAGTGCCACCAACCGTAAACTGTATGCAAAATCAAGAGATGTCAAGAAGCGTGAAAAATTGAAATGCTTAGGTGTCAGAAGTGGTAAATATTTGGGAGAATTGACGACGGAAAGCAAAGACTATTTTCTGCGCACAGATGATGACCCCCCTTGATTTTCAGTAGAAACGACATGTTAATTCAAATTATCCGAGATACAAAAATAATTCTACATTAACATTTCAAGTGAACATTTAAGTTTCAGAGTTAGTATCGGTTCCACGTTAAATATTTGCCATTTTAACGCTCAGTCACTGCCTGCTCATATTAATGAATTTCGGAATAATTTTTTACATAGTGATTTCCATGTTATTGCGATATCTAAGTCTTGGTTAAAACCTTCCATCTCATCTGAATGTTTAGGTTTGGATAATTTTCAGTTGATTTGCGATGATCGACTCGTTAGAAACGGAGGTGTATTTTGTTTATTTAAAAGTAATGCTTTTACTTAAAAAGTGTTGTCATTTATCAGTGAAAATTTCAAATCTGAGTTTTTGTTTGTGGAAATACCCTGTAATTTTGGTAAACTTGTGGTGGCAGTTTTCTATCGATCCCCAAAAATCGGTTACCTGAGTGATCATTTTAGAGTCCACGTCAACAAAATTATTATCAAATTATGGCAATATGCGGGGACTTCGGCTCTGACTTGCTTAAAGCCATACATGATAGTAATTATATTAGGGACTGATGTCATCGCTTGTCACTTGTCCCCTTCTCCCAAAGCATCATCTTTCTGAAACTAGTATTCTATTTTACTTGTTCATTATTGATGACATGTCCAAAGTCATTCAACAGGTCCAATACCCTGTGCATATTTGATCTGACCACGATTTGATGTATATTAAATTCGTCTTTCAAATACCCAAACATAAACTATCGTGATTTAATTAGATTTGACCTGGTTAAAGTTCAATAGGATTTTGTTAAATTTTTAATGAACTGAGTTTCTATCTTCTCATTCTGTCGACATTAAATTGTCCACATTCGGGTTTTTCTTGAATATGCTATTAGATACGAATGCACCTTTAAAACAAATTAAGCCGGGGAGAAATATTAGTCCCTGGATTACTCCGGAAATTAAAAATCTGATCCATAAAAGTGATGCAACTCGACGCAAATTTAAGCGAAATAAAACCAATGAATTATTTCAAGAGTTAAAAATGCTGAGAAATATCTAAAGCTCAAACCCGAATGAAAGTGGCGAAAAAAAGAGTATTATAATAGCTGTTTATCTGATAAATGAAACCCCAGATCAATATGAAATGTGATTCGTCGGTTTGGGTTGGTTAAAACTTGTAAAGACAATAAACTTAATTTTTCTGTTGAGGAGTTCAACGCATATTTTCTAAACCTCTATTTCCTCCTTCTCTTTTGAATCATACCTACGAACTGACAATTCTAATCACGCTAACCAGGTAGATCCTCTAGATTTCAGTAATCAAGTATTTTATTTCCCTAATTTTATCCTGGATCCTACGATAAAATATATTCGAGACATTAAATCTAATGCTGCTGGTATCGATGGACTAAGCTGTAAAACGCTGAAAATTATTTTGTATATTTACCTGATAACGTTGATTCGTATAATTGTAACTTTGATTTTTCTATTTGTCCAAAATTATATACAATTTTCTCTCTGCCTGCTCAGTCTGCTCTTGTATTGTTTACTGTTTACTTGCTGTTTACTACTTGCTTGTATTTTGTACTAATTATTGTTTTTTCCATTATGTTTTGTTAATTTGAAATATTTTTATGCCGCATGCTGTTCCAAAAAATATATTTTGTTCTAAAACAATAAATTATTATTGATAGCCCTCTAAATTATTCCTTAGCACATAATTCACCGTATCGGTGACGTCCATTCGACACGCGGGAGCACAGTTTCCCCTGTCAACCCACTCAAATATTCGAACTTTCTTTGTTGCAGTTTAATTTCTAACTGAATTTTAATGTATTTATTTCTGTAGCTGAGCTCATTGCGATTGAGATAACTCCCGTGATTCAGATCGAGATTTTTTTAAATGCAACAAGCACGACATGTGAGTCCGGTGTGATCTATAACTCTAGGTGATTTATTTCTGAAGAGTGTTGCTCAAATGTACATAAAAGTTGTATGCCCTCGATCATATTTATTGTATCACCCCTCTTATTAAAAATTATTTTTCCCTGAAAGATGTTACCGTTTTCTAAAAGATTATATTTTTAAGGACTCAAAGATTCATTCTCGCACAATGTTACTCAATACAAGCTGCTAAAATACAAAATATTCATACAAGCGAAAAGCAAGTTGCCCTAGGGTTCGTACAACGGACGCCACAGGGGATTGTCAAAAGTTAATTAATATGTAATGTGATTTCTAGATTCCATTCTTCAACTAACAGTTAAAAAGTAACATTTACAAAGTGCTATATTTACAAAAGTACTTTGGTGATTAGGCTGCTTAAGGGGCTTTTCCCGTCGAAGAATCACTTTTATCATAAATATTGTTTCTTCCTGTAGTAATTTTATCATTTAATATAAGGCACTTTAACCCTGTATTTATTTATTGACTTTTTCTCTCCTTAAATAATACTTATACACCGTTTTAAGGAGATCTTTTCATTAAAGGCTCAGTGAAAAGTCAAACCAATCCCTCGATAAATCCCCCCTCATCTCTACTTGGATCTGTTCATCATTATGCCTCGCTAACCTAAAATTCTACCTCTATTACTTGTCTTCAACAAAACAATTAACGCTGAGTGTCCCTTACACTTACTCTCCGCGGCTCTTTTGGATTTTCCGGAACACATTTCTCTCCGACCACATCTCAAAAGTTAATTAATGTATTCCCATCTTTCCTCCTCAAGGACCAAGCCCCGAAATTACACAATTCACCGCTCCATATGAGAGATTGCAATAACCTTATCTTTCAGTCTTCATTGAAGGCACTGTTACTTTCTAAGTAAATAATTACTTCGCAACTCTTTTCTGATGCCCTTTCTGTTTCGTCTGTTTTCCTCCTTGACGCTACACAATTAGGCAAAGTTTTCAACCAGCTCCATTTCTACTCTTCCAGTCATAATTTATTCGACTATTTCAATTAATTAAAAATATCTGAAATCCGCAAAATGCCACTGGTTTATTGCGAATGGTTTCTTTTACATGGTCAAAATCATTAGATGGTTTCGGAATACAAGTTACATAGTTTGCTATCTTCCATCAAACCCCTATATGTTTAATATACCTTAATGGAACTGCATCCTCCAAGGCTGTGACTGAAATGGAAAATAAGCTTTTCCTCAATAACCTTAGATACGGACAATCCTAAGACTTCCATGTTTTTCCACTGTTCTTATTGTCATTTTTGCTTCCAATTGCTGTTGGAAATTATTGATCAACACCTGTAGGGAAGGACGATGATAATTTATGCAAAGGTATCAGGACAACGTTGGTTGTGACGTAGTCGTATTGACTATCGTATTGAATAGATTTTACTCCTTGGAGAGAATTCATATACGTTCCGAAACTTTGTATTTGGAGTTCTCGGCCCCTATATGTCACCTCACTCCGGCGTGACTTCCAGTCCGGCTCCCCTCTTAACATAATCTCCTCCGTAGGAATTCCTAAACGCATCCTCAGATCGCCATCATCCAAAATTTCAGACGGCATTCCCCTCTCCGAAGGAAATACCTATTCAAAGAACTGGGCCAAAATCTAAATGATCCTTTGAATTACGCTGCCGAATAAGGACACCCTTGCCATTGACGTGTGAGGATCACGTTTCGAGTGAGTCACCTCTTCACACGTGCCTTCACGAGTCATTTCTTCATGCCTCGCGTATTTGCAATTGAGTTTGTCAAATCGATCGACTCAATTCGGAATAGCGGTAACAACATTCGAATGCAAACAGAATAGTCTCCCGAAAAGGGAACACGGGAAATTCGTTCATAGCTAATTACTTTCGATTTACTACTCCATGCCTTACATGGAAGAAAATTTTGAAAATTTTTCGTACGCAGGTGATAGTCAGAGAGGTGTTCTACTTAAGAAGAAGTAACTCGAATGGCAGACTATGATTACTTAAATAAATTAACTCCACACTTCTAAGAGAAACAAACTCGCACATTAACAGGGAAAAGCAAGACGCTATTAATTATTATATAGAAATATAAGACTATCTTAGAGCGTCATCTTAATTGCAATTCTAAACATTATGTAGTAATTTTTTTAAAGTAGTTTTTAATGTTTGAAATTAAATTTAAATTTTGAAAAAGTCTACGAAATTCCAAAAAATATTCCTTACACCTTAATGTTCAATAATACTTGTTATTGTTATTCCTAATGCTTTTTAATTTAGTCAGGTGGTCGGCGTTTCAATTTTTTTGTGCACTACAGGCAAACAAGTTTAAATTTGTGTTTTGTTGTTGATTTGGAAGTTAGGTTAATAATAAATACAGATACTTAAAGAAGAATCAGGCGAGATATAGTGGAATAACGATATATTCATTTTGAAAAGATAAGGCAGATTTCCAC
>WURS02438307.1:0-15184 GCA_011762765.2 Rhinocypha anisoptera | reverse complement strand
TGGGCGGGGGGTGGACTGCGTTAGTAAGAGCTCACTCGCCGAGGGATGCGGGCGGAGAAATTCCGCGGGTAAGTTAACATTGGAGAGGAGTGGCATAAAAGAGCGTTTACACTCCCGTTTCGTCGTTCGCGGAAGTCGTACAATGTGTTTTGCCGGAGGAGGACGAGAAATAACCGGTTTTTTGGTCCCTGCGGTCTTTGACAATGAGTGGTTGTTGCCGCTAGTTTGAGAGAGGTCCTGAGAAGTTTTTCCCTCGTGACATTACGAGACCAACGGTATCTTACGACACTGTTCTTTTAGTAATGGTTAGTTTATGCGTAGCCTGGAGGTTTTAATTTATTAAATATCTAAACATGAATGTACGAAAATAAAGAAGCATGGGTATTATATCCTAGTTAAAGAAATTGCAAAAAGGAATAGGGTGAATAAGGCGATAGACGAAGGAATGGAAGTGCATAGGAAAACAAGGTCAACAGAAGAAAGACGAACAAAAAAAATCGTCAGAATAAATACTGGGCAGGAGACATCTTGTGAAGAAAATCAGGGATCAACGACGGAATACTATACCTGGCGGAAGACGAAAAGAATTACAAAATTTCAATTTTTGGAATTCAAATGGCCTATTTGACTTAATGATACACCATATTTTCAAATTACTACTGGTTCCTGGAAGCAGTCTCTCTACTAAAAAAAAAATGTGCAGTCAACTGAGAAAATTTTCGTTAAATCACCTCCACGAGTTCGAAACATAAGATTTTGACAGGAATGATATGCCAGAAAATTGAAAAGAAAGTAGAAGAGTGCCAGTTTAGATTAAGAAGAAGAGGTGTCAGAGAAATAATTCCTGCTGTAAGACTCATGTTGGAGAAGAGAGAGCAGAATGACAATACAACTTTTATCGCAAATGCATACATGGAGAAAACTTTTTACGTCGACTGTAACATCACTTCATATGCACTAAAGCGTACCGCATTGAAATAAATGAGCAAAAATTACTTCCATTGTCGAGACAAGATATCGTTGAAGATCTTCAACTTTTGCATTGATAGGGCAGTAAAAATCCAACTGAAGGTTTAATGTAGGAAAAAGAAGGCGGTTATAATTAAAAAATATTTTTCCACTTATTTATCACATAATTTCCAACTTAGCTGTCATTTTCTTCCCTAACTTGATAAATATCTGAAAATAAAGAGTAAGCCCATACGTGATTAGTAATAAGTTGATGGTAGGTAACAAATGCTTCCAAAATATGAACTACACGCCTTAAGGGCGAGAAAACCAATTTTAAAACTTAATCCTCATAAAAATTTGAAAATATTACAATATAAGTTCGAGCGATTGCTAAATGTGATAGTTTGGGCACGTATCTCTCTTAAGTTGTGAATGCGTTCCGATCGCCCTATATAGATTGGAAAACGAATAATTAACCGAACTTCACCATCAAATTTCGCGGTTATTAGTTTTTCCAATAAATGTAAATAAGACGTGTCATTACGTTTTCTTCCCTAAAACGACTCTCAACTGAGTTCTGCTACGCTATTAGTCTTATGGTAGCAATTTTTAATTGTTCTGAGCTGAGCTTTCTCGATTACATGCATTAGGCTCTTTTCAGATAGTTCTCTTATAATGCACGCTTTTTTCCAGATGGGGTCTCACAAGAGATATTTAGAAAAGGTTTTCACGTTAAAATCTCTTACCAACAATTTGTCCGATGAAACCAATTTTTTTATTTACGTGTCCACAAATGTTTAGAATTGGCGGTCCACATTTAGATCGTTACTATCATCCACATTTAGATCGTTAGCAATGAGACTATATAAGTGGCTACAACATGGTTCTGGATTCTGAAGTGGTTCTCGTAATGGTTCTGGTTTATGAACAAAAAAATGAACGACGGAGGATTTATTATAATTAGCTTTGCTTACTATTTGTTTCACTATTTAGAACATTTTCCAAATCCTTTGTTAGAAATAATTGGTCTTTCTTATTATATATATATATACAAATATATATATATATATAAATATACACACACATATATATATATATATGTAGATTATGTTATCAACCACAAACATCCTTATCTTTGGGTTCACAAAATAATTCAAATCTTTGCTACAAATCAGGAAAATTGGTGTTCTTACAACATTCCCTTCAGTCATGACCGACGTAACACTACCCTTCTGGAGCTAACGTAATCCAAAACAACTCCCTCTTCATTTTCGGAGAGTTAGTCTTTCACACGAATTCATTAAATGAATTCATTAAATTCGTGAATTCCTTATACCCACATTTTGGGTATAAGTTTATTTTAGGAAAATTTTGGAGCGCTATTTTGATGTCCGAGAATAAAACATCGGACCTACTGCCATTTTCACCTGAAATTAGCAAGCGTAGATAAAAAAACGTGATTTTGGTTTTACACGAAAGCGATATCTGAATTCCGTACTATTTGATACTAAAAATTTTAAAAGCTCTTTATTTGACATGAACAAAATTAAATGTTTTCCGAGAACTTAAATAAAAGGGATGTACCGGATTGATCTATAGTTATTTGGATCCTCCTAGTCACTGCTTTTAAAAATAGGTTTGATTTTCACAAAACACATTTCTAGTTATCTAAAAGCAACACAGCTCTCAATTTTATTTATTGAACCTATTATTCATCATCATAATTTCATGGAGAACTGGTGTCTTGTAGGAATTCCTAGACGAATGGATCAAAAAGACTACTGATAAAATTGATATATTTCGTTTACACATACGAGCAATAATTTCAGAATGCTTTTTTACATATGTGAGTAGAATATGTTTTCAAATTGTACAAAGGCATTTATTTTTTAATATGTTGCACACAATGACATTTACACTACCTACTGTAGATTTTCCTTACTCTGGAAATATTAACTCTAAAAAATTAGAACTATTTTATGGATAGTTTAAATGGTTGCGTAAATTTATATTTTACAATGCAATTCAAATAATCAATCACAGAGAAACTAATAGCTCTAGAATAAAATTTTTGGAACCCATGATAAGGAAAGAAGAAATTAATTTATAATTCTGTTGAATTTAGTTCAAGTAAGAGGCAATCTGTGAAGTAACGCCTTTAACCTTATTAGTGCACCTTGGTTCAAGTTCGTAGGTGCATGAATTAACTCTCTAAACCTGTCGAGACTTTTACCCCAACAACCTGCAAACTATGAAACACCGGGAAGAAAAAAACAGGATCACGAAATTCTACCTTGAAGGAAATTACTTTTCATGTTTGAAAATCAACAAAGCTGTTGGGCGGCGTTAACTAAAGGAATATGTGTTCCTCTGAATATTGAAGTATCTGTTTGTTGCTGAAAAATAGCTTCCCAATTTTGGAGTATTTATTAATACGTTTTATTATACATTTGATTAATAAGTTGCAATTTTGAGCATGATAAAAAAACATATAGTTTTACATATTGATTCTCACGTGTTTCCACGTTGAAGTGTTTTTTCTCATAAAGTTTCCAGTCTCACTGTGTAGACTGATTTATGAATGAACTTTTTATAATGTAAAAATTCTGTGATTTAAATCGTTAGGGAAATGAAAAGTTTAATATGAATCTTCTTGCCGAAGCCTTATACCCTAAGTTACCTCAAATTTTAAACAATTATTGACCAATATCATAAAAAAGAAAGTTTAAACGCAATATAAGATGAGTGAGATGCGATATAAGTCCAATAATGTAAGTGATGTTTATCTATAAAATCTGTGGTACATTTGTTTATTCATGATTGAGGACGATCTTAATTTAGTACTACTACTATGACCTTGATAAATGATTAAAAGTGGAAAGTTTGACAGGAAAAAAATTTCAATCTGTTTGTTTTTGAATGTGGCCATCATGTCCATGCGAGTTATATAAATGATTGTTGGAAAAACCGGGTGCCGAAGGAAGAAAGTATAAAATTTAACTTTCAGGATAAAGAAGCCTTAGGATCACTAAGAATACTTCAATGTGTTTGAAGGGACAAGGAGATTAAAAGAACTCGACTTTTATAAGAACTTCTAAAAAATGATATGAAATAATTTTAGCTAAATTATGAGGAAGTTTCTATCAAGAGCACGCGTGGAAAAGTATGCATTAGACGGAGAAATAAGGTTAGCGAACAGAGAAACTGAATCGTCCGTATTTGGCAAGGGAGTAAAAAAAGGCTGCCCCTTATCAATCTATAATTATGTATGATTGGAGGCATAATTGAAGTTTTCTGAGGCTCTAATTTAGTTCCATTTTCCGTTGATAAAGCTCTAGATATTCACCAGACCAGTTTATTTTCTCTGAATGCATTAGATACAATTATAAATTTACAGATTAAAAATAGATCATAAGAAAATTTTCAAAAAGTAGAGGATCGACGTTAAAGTTTAACTTAGGAGCACATCAATCACATCAGAACGATCGGTTTGCTATTCGAATTTATTAAAAGTAAGTGGGAATATTAGTAATGACATTTTTAGAAGAATTACTTCAGTGTTTGGAAAGTAATATACAAAGATATGCTAGGCATTGCACGGAAGGATAGAAAGTTATTGTAATAATTACGTGACTGCGAGTGAAATGTGTTGGACTACTAAAATAGAGTGCTAGAAGGTAGAATTTTGCTAAAGTTTGAAGCTGGAAACGAATAGGTATGTTAGATGGAATTAAAAGTTTGAGAAATTACTAGGAACCTAATTAATTTTATTCCATATATGAATAGAATTATGGAAGATGATTGATGATGATTCAGAATCATGTACTAACGGAGTACCTATGATGATAATAAATAAAGTATATATAATTATATGTGTATAAAAGTTATGTATATATATATATATATACATATGTGCACACACGCACACAGAGAACTTAGGAAAGAAATTCGGTGGGACAAACAGAACGAAAACTCACAAGAATAAGATCGAACACTTCGATGGACGTGCCTTCGAAACATTCATTGTGAGTGTTTTTTGTAGATATCCGTCTTTATAGTTGAATTACATCTATATGTACATATTCATTAACATATACATACAATTAACATACACTTATGCCCATACATATACTTACTCGTAATATATACATGTATATTTTCGCTGACTGTTGAAAAACTTTCAACTCAAGATCTAATTGAATTTCACTTTTTTCAATCCTGCTGTTACTAAATTATGTATTATAAATTACATATTTTATCACTTTATCATTCTCGTGGATTGTGATCTCAATATTAGTATGTAATATTGTCATGTGTTGTTTTTATTTTTATTAAAATTAACTTCCCGTGAAACGGGCTTCACGAACGAACTAAAAACTAAAAAATAATAACAATTCTAATGAATTTTCCTACATTAAATATTAATGAAGAGCAATTGTCAGAATCACCACTCGAAATTTTCCTTATACTCTTTGAACCTTCCTCTATACGATATGAACCCTGCCTGCTTTAGTATACCTATATTTTAGATAATGTATAGGCGTCAAAGCCAAAAACATATTTAAATAGCAAAGGTCATCTGTTCAATTTTTTTATTTTAAGTAGAAAAGGAAAGTGTTACCCCTTAAAATGTGGCAAGGACTCTGTAAAAAAAAATTTCTCCTTCTTCTAATCCTTCAGGATATTTTTTAAAATTTCGGGATATTCCATTAGTTTCAAACCCAATAAACGTGGATATGGTATATTCGAAAGAGATTTAATTTAAAAGTAGTAGTTCAAAACGAATGGGACATAGAAAATATAGGATAGGTAATCGTATGTTAGATTTATTATTATTTAAAAATAAATGTGGTTCCTTATCCCGGAATTGCAAGAAAAGTGAATTCTGGAATTGAAAAGTGAAATGTATGGAAGAAAATGAGGAACAATGAGCAGGCTGGCTTTGTTACACGTGTTGAAGAAGACCTTTTTCTAGATAAAGCGGAAAATTTAACGGTTTTATTATTTCCATCTTATGTCACCATTTTATTGGAACTATCCGAGATTTGGATCCAGTGAATTAGACTAAAAATAAATTGTGCTGGAAGTGTCTAATATCTTTTGTTTTTCCAGTCATTTGAAATCAAATAAGGTTATTCCCCTCCTCTTTTTCTCTTTTCCTTATAGACCATACTGAGATGGCTCAATGGTTTTTCAACATGGAGAACATCCCCTTAGTATTTGCCATTGAACGACACAAAATAGTTACAGCTTCCAGTGACATATAGTGTTCTTTTATTTTATATGCTTTATGGTATGATGCAGTTGGCTTTTCATGTTTATCATGGCTTATATTGGCACATTTACTTTAAAAGGTACCTTAGTTGTATGGATCCCTATTGATGGTTGACGAAGTTTTAATTCCTCAGTTATGAAAGATTTTTAACGACCTTGAGAGAAGCATTCTCATTAGTGAGCCGAGGCGGCAGTGCGTGGAAACGCCTCATTCTTTCATTGAGAATCTTGTTATACCCGATATCTGGACAAGTTCCTCCATTAAATTACGGTCGCTGAAGTAATAATCAGTGATATTGAATTTTAAAAATATATCAAGTTTTATTTTATCTCTTTCTTAGTGATATTCATTAATTTGGAAAATTCTGAAATACATTTTTCTTGATAGCCTCCACGTCGTCAGTAGGATTTGCTTAAGTGCATTGTTAATGGTCTCGACTAATGACTTAACACAAGGGATGAATATCATAACCCCATTTTTAACGATTTTATATACTATGTTGAGGGGTTATAAGATATTTCAATTTTTCTCCATATAAATAACATTGCTTTTTAAATTTCAATGAATAATTTTCAAGTGCTTAAATAATTCCTTGTTTCCCCGTATTTCGAAATTTATTAAATTTCCCAATAATTGTTTTAAAGTGGATTTGGCTGTATGGGAGTATGGAAATGTAGTAATTCATGATAACTGCCGAGTTTTTAAGCGTATATTATTCATCATTTGATAAATTCCCTGTTTAATATTCCTTCACCCCATAAGAAATGAAACACAGGAAAATGTCCTTTTTAAGATATTGCTGTCGGGTATGGATTTTAACTCATTCTTCTTTGTAATGTTTTCTTCCTTGGATAAAATTAGAGGTTTTTAAGTTTTGTGAAGAGTAAGTTTATTTCTTTTATTTATTTCGGCAATTTAATTTATATTTCGCATCATCTTTATAGATATATGAGGGTTAATCTCAATGGTTAGGTGATAAAGTTAATGTGAAAGGAAAGGAATTCATATTTTATCTATAAAAGTTACCTTTTAGATCTGTGAGTTAGCCATCTTTTAAGGAGATACTAATCATCATTCATTATTATAAAATACATCGAAAGGCACACAGCAGCATAGAGGTGTTAAAAACTCTTTGAAAGTGAGGAGATTTCCCTGCGTGTAATATTGAGGTGACCTATGCGGACTTATGCTTAAAGAGCTGTGATTGTTCATGCGAAGGAAGAAACAACTTTACTTTGATTCATCTATTTAAAACTTAAAAATACGTTAATGAAGCGAATGTAAGTAGTATCGATGATTTAGGAGAACATATTTTACTTAAATATCAAGACATGTTTTGTGACTTTCATCTGAAGTATAATATGTGATCGAGTGGGGGCTCAGCTGGATTAATTTTACCCTTCGCAACCCAAATTTTATATTTATGATTGAAAGGGAACCTATTTATCACCATGCTGATGGGTGATTTTTATTGTGGCGTATCATTAGTTATCCGTAATCTTATGTTTACGATGGGAGATTGTAGAATGACTGTTAGAGTTACCCAGCTACTGAAAAGCGCCACATAAAAGTGTTTCCTTTTTGCAGAGTAATAAAAGTGGAGGAGAACCGGTGATGAGGGTTACGTGGGAGAGAACCTTCGAGGCTTAAGTCGTGGAAGTGAGCAAGTGTGAGAATGCACATGTGAGACAAACTCTCTTACACCGAGTCCACAAACTTTGCGTTAATCGCCTCGGGAGTAACATGTATAATGCATGAGCAGCGATGGAGAAGTACTAACTTTATGAATGACTAGAGCAGGCATGTGCTTAGTAGGATGCTGTCGCGTGTAGCCACGGAATACTAATCCTCTCACATCTTTATGAACAGAAATTAGTTGTGAGATACATAATCTTGTTCCACAATTCTTCATTTTGTTGGTAAAGATATTCTGAATCTCATTTTCACATCGGTCTGTACTTGAAGGTTTTCGACTCTCCACAATTTGTTACCACAGAAACCAATTATGACTCACTTTGAGGCAAGTTATATAACTTTCTTGGCAAAGTTTGCACCATAATTAATCTCCATTCGACTCAAGAGTCTTCCAATGGCTGAAGAGGTATTTACACACAACCTTGGTTTTAATAGGTCTCGAGTGGAACTTTTCATATAACTTTTAGAAAGCATGTATTATAAGTACAGTATTGATTACAAATTCCATCATACATTGAGACAGTTGAAAAATTATTAACAATTTAAATATGATTTTTTGTTTTTATAAATTTACAGATATTTTTAGGAACTATTGTGTGATAGAACCTCATACCACATACATGTCGACTCAGACATACAATCTCCTTTGTTTTTTTTCATAAAAGCCACCGGTATCATTTTATTGATGTATTGCCTTTAAAATAATCGAGTATAAAAACTGTCTTAAATGATGGGACTCTTTGATTTGCGCATCAAATAAAGAGTGATGTAATTGAGTTAAGCGTAGGCAGAAAAATATAAAACGGTCTCAACTTTAAATTTAACCAAATTCATTTTCAAAATACCATACATTTATTCAACTATGGCTCTTTAACTAGTATCTCTGGGCCATCCAAACTTTCCGAAGGCTCTGGAGGCCTTGTGAATGGTAAAATAGAGAGAATGTGGAGAGAGTGGGCGCGGCCAGAGGGGATGGGAGGAGCGATAGGGAGGCACTCTGTTGCGGCTGAGAAATCGGAAATGAGACTATCCCTTGAAGACGTTTCTTTTCCCCCTTTTCCAACCCTCTAGAGGAAAGAACCTCACCCCTCCCAATCTTCTATCGCCAATCAGCCCCTCCTCCTCCTCGGGATTCCCCTACCCCCATCAGACGAATTCCATCTCCTTTTCTCTCCTCTCTCCATCCCCAAGCCCTTTCTTTCATTTCCGCAAGGGCGAGTAATGGTCCAGACTTTACTTTAACGGCTCCCACGCATTAGATCGACGGCGGCGTTCCGCCTAGTCTTAGAAGGTAAGGTCTCCCTCGCTATACCCAGTGGCTAACTATAAAAGCGCACGAATGGGGCGGGCTCTCGGGGATTTCGGCGGAGGCGTGCAGGTCGGAGGAAAGGGTAAGGTGTGAAACTGGAAGGGAAATAGGGTTCCGGGGGGGGGGGATTGTTTAGGGGAGGGGGGTGAGGGCGGGGCACTGCTGAAGGTGAAATGAGAGAAAACAGGGAGCAGGGAAAAAAAGGGAAGGCCTGGTTTGATGAGCAGTGAAGGAAACGTGAGTTCAGGCAGACGGGGATGAAGAGGAAGGATGAAAGCAAGGTTACATAAGATCTAGAAGGCCAGGAAATATGACAGAAATCAGGATGTGGCGCAGGTGAAAACTGGAAAAATGGAATGAAAAGTGCTATGCAAAGTCAAAGGGGAATGAAATTTGAAATAACATAAAGTCACAGTAATGCAATTTCTAACTTTTGGAGATAAAAGTGCTAACTCCATCATAGCTTTCCCTTTTTTTGATAACTAGGTCTTTAATAAATATAGTTTTAAAATACAATTACAATTAATTTAAATTAATATGAATAGTCACATGTGCACGGCCATTCCAAACTGACGGATGAATTTCTCATGCGGTAAATATCTTTCTTTGTTACATGTGAGTTTTTTAATATGGCCAAATTATAGAGTATTTTTTTCGGAGGTCATAAGCCATCGCAGGGGACAGATTTGAGTATATGAGAGAAAAATTGAGATAATAACCTCACCTCAATATGTGGAAAATTGATATGATTTAGGGTCTAGAGGCAAAAAAGACTGTAATGGAGGGAAAAAATATATATTTCAGGTATACTTATAGATAGTAGAAAGTATGCAGATTTGAAGCGGTATTAGATTTAGGAGAAGCTATGTCGTTCTAATCTGGAAGGAATAAAAAATCTAAATTGACCGATGGATTATTGTTCATAATCATTGCTTACGAAATAATATAGACAAGTAAAAACTTTAGAGGATAGTTTTCAATGCTGGTTGTAGTTTTTATCAATACTCATAAGGATCTACACAAAGCTTAAATAAGTGAACCACAAAGATGCTTAAATTAGTGGTAGACAATAAGATAATTCATAAAAAAATTCCGCTTGTATATAATTGCGATATTTTATTATTTATACAATATATTAAATTAATAATAAGCGTTATATAACATATATTGAATTGACTAGTGAATATTCTGCTTTTATTGTGGCTTGCTTGCGATATCAGGCGTCAGACTGTCACTTAGTTTCAGAGAGTAAAAGAGACTACCGTTTGAGCTGACTTGCATTATAAGATTTTCACTCTGCAGGGAGGGAAGGAAGTAGTTTCTGAGGAAGATAACAAAACATGAAAGAAACACGAGTGGAGGGTTTCTTGGGACTTTCATCCTAATTTTGAATGTTAAATTGATCTGAGTGAACTGACATTTTTACTTTTAAAATCACTCTAATATTCCTGATTCCAAGTATACTGACTTATGTATGAATTTTCTTCGGAGTCACTATTAACGGATAATATCATTCTTTTATCTGAAATAAGTTTTACCAAAAAATAATAACGTCCATATACTGAAGCATATTGTTGTCTCATAGAAGTTCATTTTCAATTCTAAATTGCTTTGAGTTATTATTTTACGAATTTCTTATGTTCAGTCACGGAAAAATTTATATATTATTATCATTAAATTTTTCCAAACGGTTGTTAACTTATTCAAAATCTATTTAACGTTCTAGTTAACGTATCTAATACAGTAAAAAATTAATTCGATTTTTTTATTTTCATCTTAAAAAATAGGAGTGGGATATTTTTATTAATGCAAATATTATAAATGATACCATTTTATAAAATAATAGTGGATCAACAGCTGTAATGATTATTTTTCACCTCCGCGCTAGTTCATTACATATTATATTTAAATTTTCAATAGAATCTCATTATTAAACTGCTCAACATTATTTCATAAATATTGAAATTTTATAGTTGAGGAAAAGAGGTCTTGTAAATAAGATTAACGGTATCAGGCTGGACATAGTAGAAGGAATCCATATTCATTCATTCATATATTCTTTAGGTCTTGTAAAGATAGAAATACAGCTGTTCGAAATATGAGAGATGGTAAACAAGAGAATTATCAGTATTCAGTTTAAGAAGTGTTTTATATTTTACCCAATTTGGTGTTGTTGCTGATCAGTATTTTAATAAATGTGTTTGTATTTGCCTTTTCTCTAATCAATAAATAGGGAATGCAATCAGAAAATCACGTGAGAATCATCAGTATACTGCGTTTTTTTACCATTTTGTTATGAATTCGCTTTGAAGAAGACAATGCATATGAACAATCTAGGACCGCGAAACTAACGTAAAGATTGACCTCTTTAAAAGATCTAGGGGTCATTGGCCTATTCCTTTCCCCTATAAATCCACTCAGACCGTTGGGGATAAAGCCGTCCGTAGCTGAAAAATTTCCTCGTCCGGGGAATCTAAGAATTCTTGAGCTATTGTGGCTTATAATTGTACCACATTTCCAGCAGAGCTTATCTGGAGGAAATGAAGAACGTTTCTAGAACATAATCCACTTTATGGGGCTTTATTTACTTCCACTTATTACATTTCTTTTTGTATGACGACTTTCCTTTCTGAATTATTCTTTTAATACCCGAAGTTACCTCTGCCTATTTTATTCGTTCTGGAATAAATATAGGTATGACTATCAATAATTAGACGTTTCACGGAGGAACTATGTCTATGTATATGTGAATGTGACAAGTGCTAAGTAAATAAACGGTTATTAAAAATAAACATTTTTAGAAAATTATAAATTGCCTCTTACTTCTTTTTTTGGTTAAAGGAGGGCATTTCAAATTATTATTTTCGTAGGGTTGGGAAAGAATGATTGGCACTTAGATTAATAAAAGTTTCGAAAATCATTAATAATATCACATCACATTCAAATAGAAAAAGGTTGCATGTTATATTTTTATGTGACAGATAAATGAATATCAAATAATGAAGGTTATTAGGCATAAATGGTATTAGAGTGTATTCCTTGGGTAAATCATTTACTTAACCTCATACCTTGTTCTGAATTCCTCGTTTGCAAATGAGTAGAGTTCCATTTTAATTTTACTAGAACACATCGACTTGAACACTGTGAAAAAATTTGAGCACTGATCTACGTAATATGAAATTGGACCTGCTTATCACTATAAATGGGTCTACTGTAATTGATAATTCATTAAATTTCATTATTTATGCACGCAATTCCTTATCTATAAAGAAAAGTACAGTTTAAATTTTCTATTTTAAATTTTTTCAATATGCTTATGAATATTAAATTAATTTCCTTTTTATATGGATAGAATATTTCTTAAATTTAATATTCTCTCCTTATATATATATGTATATATATATAGTTGAACTATATAGTATATATATATAGTTGAACTATATAGTATATATATATATCTATCCTCTTTCCAAATTCCTATCCCATTTTATATATATATATATATAGTTGAACTAAGACATGAGTACATGAATCCCCTAAAAGTTTACAGTTATTCTTAGGTTTTTATTTTAAACATTCAGTCATTCGTTGTTATTGTATTTCAGTGTGTCAGGAAATGACCTATTTCTGTGCATAATCCAAAATTTCATCCCCTCAGTAATGTTCCTCCACATCCTAAAGGCCAACTCTACTATAAATTACCGTCAAACCATCCTCTATTAAGCCGTCGACCTCTTTCACTTCCACGCACACCTTACCATGGCTTTTAAACGTCTTCCTACCATAACGCCCGTGCTCCTCATTCCCTTACCAAACTTCATCATGTGTACTGCAACAGATTCTATCGAAACCGCTATTTCACGACACCTCCTTAGGGAGCCATTATCCGAGTCCTGACCGCAGCCCATACAAGCTCATTCCTTGTAACGTCCCCTCCCCTCCATTACCCTCCTTTTCCTAGTTGCCTATCTGTTTATATAGCTCCTCAACGTCTCTCCCCCTTTATTATATCCTCCGTCTCTCCCTTCACCCCTCCTCCCAACATTCTCTCGCTGCGACGCCACCCACCAATTGCGCAAGACCGCATGTGAGGCAGTTAAGCTGCACTCATTCTCAGACTCCCCGCCTCTCTCTCTGAATTTCATGCTGCTCGACGTGAACGAGGACGGGATGGCAATTGTACGGACCAGTGCATCTCCTTGTTTGCATTTCGCAAATGACTTTGCCCGGGGCTTTGTTTATTCGTGTGTGGACTGTGTTATTCTAACCGTGCCGGTGTTATTTTCTATCGACTCTCTGGAGACGGTGGAGAAAGGAAGCGTTTCCGGGACCTCTCTTCAACTTTCTGAATGAGAAAATATCAAATGAATCTGGCATAACAATAAAGGGGTAATGATCATTGAATGAGGTGGTACTGTGCGGTTGCACTTAATCGAGCTGAAGTTTCTAATGAGTTGAGGCAGTCAGGTTGAGTTTGTACTTAATCGCTTCTTGCAGTCCTCTGCAGTAGCGCATTCTGCAGAAACAGTATTTTCAAGGATTATTGATATGCCTTAGAGGGTACGATAAAATAATGAGGCACACGTAAAAGATTCAGTAATAGCTCTGGTTTTATTACTGGTAGGGCGAAATTTATGGCAATACGTGTTTATGTGGTTTTGATTAACAAATGTGCATAATTTTTACAACATATTTTAATTTGTAATGAAATAAACAAAAAGGTTTAGAATTTGTTATTCTACACATGGGAAAATAATTTGACTATGGAGAGACCACGACAAAGCACATTGTGAACGTCTAATTGACTTAACACTCAAACGAATATTTTAACGAACACATTAATATGATACATATGAATATGATACATTAATATTTATGCATATAAAAAGTATTCCGGAAAACGAAAAATGCTGTTATCATGTATTAGAATGAAATGGATATCAGTGTTTAAAAAAAGTAAACAATTATTTGCGTTGAATTATAATAATGTTTAATATAATTCTATTTATATTTATTCTTTCTGTTAAATTCTGTTATAATATGATTCATAAAGGAGGTTGTAATAAATTTGAAGGTTGTAAGAAGATTGTTATTCCTATGAAATTATAATGAGTTACGAAATTCGATCTAAATTGTTACAGAAAATGAATGATAGTGGTCTAAAATGATATTGATCAAGGTTTTAATTCTCTATATAGAGAGATTGGTTAATTTAGCCCATTTATTTAATTTCTCAAAATCAATTCAGATTAATTGACTCAATGTCTACCTAGAGGTAATTTGTTTTAATTGACATCCCGGACGGAGTTAACGTTTGATAAATAAAACAAAAAAAATGCATTAGTTAAATATGAAAAGCGTCATGTAAAATCGTAATTAAAATTTAGAGAGAGCTTTATATGATTATATATAAACTACGACGAATTATTGGAGATGATTTATTTGATATTCTTATAATTTAATTTCAAGATTTTCGATAATATGAAAGACATTCAATCAGGTACCTGAATCTGGAATCATATAATGTCAGGCTGAAGTGATCTTTTTGAACATTTTTTTGGCTCTTCTTAAAAATATCTTATTTTATATAGATTTAATCCCGATATCCCACGGTCACTTATACTATTCTTATTTAATTTAAATTGAATTTTTCTTATTAAAAAATTAATACTGGAAAGGCTGCTAGGTAGTTAGTCACTTGGTTCATTAATTATTTTATGCAATCAAAAATATTATAATTTAAATACCATTTTATATACTCGAGTTAATTTATTCGGCTAAATGATAAAAATCATCGATTACCTTGATAATTTCATCTTTTCTCTTTTTTTCAAATTTTCTCTTTCATCTTTTGGTGACGTTAAATTTACCTCACCCACTTCATAATTAAAATCTATTGCGAAAGTCGATATTCGTTAAATTGGACTTAAGCTCCCCAAGGGTTTCCAATGATA
>WURS02438298.1:0-15185 GCA_011762765.2 Rhinocypha anisoptera | reverse complement strand
GCCACGGTCACTGTTATCAACTGAGTCAAGGTTTCTCTCAGTTGATAACGGTGACCATGGCCATCGAAATATAATGTAAGTTCTTCTATTTTTTTATATGTTCCTATTTCGTGTTCTTGTGTGTTATATTGTGTATTATATATATACATAAACATATACATATACATAAACATATATATATACATATACATAAACATATATATATACATATACATAAACATATATATACATATACATAAACATATATATATATACATATACATAAACATATATATATATACATATACATAAACATATATATATATACATAAACATATATATACATATATATACAAACACACTCATACATACACATTTTCCTGCATATTATCACTACAAATTTAACATGGAGAAGGGTGTGCTTTTCGGTGACTCCTAAGTGCTATATTAGCCGAATGCTCCCGGTATGATCTTCTACTCCAGATAGATTAAGGGTAGAAGCCAGTCAAAGGACAATCCATGCAATTATTCACTCTTTAAAGATGCAACTGCAAAGGCTTTTGAAATTAGTAGGAGAACCGTTAAAGTGGTTATACCAACTCAAAAATACTACCGAGGAAAGCAGTGGGAAGCTGATTTAATTGAATTCCACGATAAAAATTAAAAGATTAGAATCCTGACAACTTTGGAACTCAGCTCACAGTGACAGGCAGGAGAAGCATGGCTTTTGCGGTAGTAATTTCACGAAATCCTCGCCCGCTGTATAGGGTGTCCGTAATGTACAGGTCCTTGGAAGCAGCGGTTAGTTTATAGCGTCAAATAGAAACCTATGAACTCTTCTCTTCTACAGGATATCTTCTCCTTTAGAGACCGTATCACTCTTGCAGCAGCTCCTTCTCAGTACACTGAAGTTTTAGTCAATTATTTCTAGTCTCCATTCGACCGGTTAGTAAAACACATCTCTCATTAACACAAAGCCTACCGTTCGTCAGAAGACTAACAAATACGTGAATGGAAACTGAAATAAAGAAAAACTGGAGTCTTTCGCCTCCCTTCAAAAGGTGAAAACTTACATTGCAAGATCCTTTATTTCCTTCGGGAGTGTCGGCGCAGATCTGTTCTGGGTACACAGTCAGGCCACTCGGTTGATAGGCATCGTTACAGAGATCGTGGTCCCAAATCAAAATTGACACCTCGTACAAATCATCAGGGAGTTCACCCATGTACTGAAAAAAGATACGGTGAAAAATCAGGAGTGAGCAAAGGAAACAAGGTATCAAGAATATTATTCAATTTTATATCGTAATGTTTAGATTTGTTTGTTTTTTTCGAAGCAGATGCTTTAGAGAAATAAAAATCGGGAAATCATTTGCACTCATGATTCCCACTGAATATTCTCAAGTTTTTATTTAGTCTAGCGCGCCTGAACGAGCGATCAATTTTCTTCTACTCCTATAAGAGAGCGCACCCACCGAAAGTCGTCCCCAGCCGATGACAGTGGCGTTGGCTCCCACTGGGGGCTCTTGATCCTGTGGCGGAAGGGCGACGGGCGCCGTGTCGCCGGCCGCATCGAAATCGAAAGGTGGGTCCACCTGCGAAGAGCGGGGAACGTTGCAATCGATATCTTCCATTTGCCGCGATCCTGATCAATGGAAGAAGATGATCACGCGATTCAATCACGACGATAAAAACAATTTACCTTCATCACTGCCACATCGTTGTGCCAGGAGTCGGCCTCGTTGTACTGTTCGTGGAAATGGATCTCCACAACTTTATGCATCGTGCCACCGGTTTTCAAATTGTTCGTTCCGGACAGAACTTGTAATTCTTCAGGTTGATACCTAAAAAAAATCCACAAATGAGATCCCTATATTCAAGAATGGCATGCGTATTGACGATGTCACGCTTTCGCTTTTAAAACTTCGAATCGATCTGGCACAGTTTCTGGGTCAATAATTTTGTCTCGAGAGTTTTAATCCCACTTTATTATCCCCCAGGATATGTTCGCGAAAACGCCATCTGATGTGAACCTATGGACACGTCATTACGCACCCATCAATTAAACAAAAACTGATATTGCTAATTCCATGTTCGCATGCATCGAGTGAATTTTAAACTTATACTGGAATACTTAATCAAAAGAAGACGGATTAGCACAGCGACGCCTGAGGACATTCCTCACTTTCCCTATCCTATAGGCAAGTGGATTATGAGATACTTTCGTTGAACTATTTTTATTCTTCTATGTCATAAGTCTCATCGAAAACAATAAATTATAATCTTCTAAGTGGAGCGACATAAAATGTGTTGACCTGATGCTTTTGAACTCTAACTAACTCTTTGGAACTAATGTCTCTTTTTCGGGATGAAGATTAAAATTTTTCTACAGAGGTATTTTGTTCGAACGTTTTTCCCATAACTTCTGACGCATAACAAAAAATGCATATACCTTTCCTGTATCCTAGTTTCCTTTAATTTGTTCATAAACATCCAAAAGTTAATGTTAAACTGCTGCTATTCAAGGTTTTGCAAATCGTTTGTATTCATCCAATTTTTTCCTCCTGGGCTCTTTTTATCGCTTTCTTTAAATCTTCTTACCTTTTCCAAAAATATTCAAAAGGATATCCAATTATTCTCCTAGGTCAACTAAATACACAGAGCGATTTAATATCCTCTCATAACCCATTACCTCTTATGGCTTCCTTTCTATTCTGGTAAATTGTGACACGAAACTTTACCTTTTGCAATCTGGAACGGGATTTCAATCTTCAATTTAGTCATTAACGCTTTAATCCGATTGAATACAATTTAATCAGTAAGCTTTTTATGTTTATTGGGACACCCAATAAACATAAAAAAATCAATTATTGGGACTTTATTGGGAGATCCAACAGTTGATGAAGATTCAGATGTTGTGGAATACCGAAAGAAATAATACTCCCGATAATGTCTACGCCGTGCCTTCTTACTTTACATAAGAAACGGTTTCAGGCTTCGCTTGGTGGAATTCTCTCATCATGAAGGTTTAGAAAGAGAACAAAGCAATTCCACATCAAATAAATTTATTTAGCATTCATAAAATAAATTTATTTTGTGTGGAATTGCTCTGTTCTCTTTCTAAACTTTCTTACTTTTACGAGTCTCTTTCAGCAGCAAGTAATTGTAAGTACAGAAATAGTTTCAGCAGAAAACTGACTTGGATTTAAAGAACAGAATTGAACTTGTCCGTTGGATAAGGGGTACTGTGATAAAATAGGAAAATAAACATACTGAGAGCAGTGTGCCGCCGTAAGGATATAATTGGCGTTCACAATGGATCCTCCACAGTTGTGTTCGCCGTAGACTTGCAGGGAAATCTATGGAGAAAAAGAAGTTATATGGATTTGTTTCCGGAATATGCACAGCACACGGAAAATTTCATAACAATTCACAATTTTCCTGCTTGCACAATCTAAACCATTTAACCCTTTCTCGGGCCGTGAAAAACTTCCTGCCCTAGGAATAGAGCATACATGGCATCCTAGCGGCATCATAGTGGGATCTTTCACCACTTATGTTGCCGGTGGAAGTTCACCACCATCAAACGCATATGTCGTCACAGATTCACATAGAGACCGGTGATATGATTTTATAGAGCTTAAATACTTTTTCGCAGACGCTGTTAAATTGTTCAACCATCAAATAAATTGTTTTATTTCACAAGATTTTTAAAATTTCACTACGCATTTCATCAGGTCCCACTGCTTATTTATTCTTAGCCATTCATCTCCAGTTATCGGGGCCATTTTGATTTTTTTTCTTGTGCTTCCTTTCCTATGTTTCTGCAAATAGAAATGCAGTATATTCTTTCCATCTCCTTATTTTGGTGTCTAGATTAAATTTCCGTTTGCATCTTTGTAAAGCTATTATAATTACCATGTATTATTTCAGTGGCTTCCTTAAATGTCTCATGACTATTTGAAGGTAACATGTCGCTTTTTATCGATGCTCCTCTATTCCAAAACATTCCTCAGAAAAGTATTTGCTTTTTTTCATTTCCTTTTTTCCCCGATTTCAGAGTTGAGCTTCTTATGCCCATCTTCTGTTTTTGTGTTCTTTATTGCCTTCTTTCCTCCATCAGCTACAGAATAACATCTTTCGTCCATTTCAGTTGTTTAATTTCCCCTGTGGTTTAAGTTTTAATCTTTCATTGTATCTCTCACAATTGTTGTAACTTCTTCCCATTGTTCTACGGTCCTTTCTCCATGACTCTCTGAGTGACTTTTTCTATCATTTCACAAATTTCGTGAAGCAAAACTGGTTCTTTTAATTTATCTAAATGAGGTATCTAGGTTTTTCGACTTTTTAGCACGATATCTAAGCAAATATAATCAGACCGGACATCGGCACCTCGGTACGTACGTTCTTACTGACTTCACTGAGTTTTTTTAAACGTTTTATGGTGATAAAATAGATTTAATTACGATTTGATTAAAAAGTTCTACAGCTTGAGATCAATTTGACGTCAATTTGACGTCAATTTCGATCGCAGGTGGTATTAATGTAAAGAACGACTGACAGTTTAAGATAACTTTAAGACTAAGAACTGAGGCGAAAAATATATTTTCAAAATGTAACCAAGAACATTGTTTCAAACCAATTTAATCTACAGTTTCTATCCAATTTATTCACCCCGAAGTTTTAGCTCTTGGTGATATCTTTTCAATTTCGGTGTTGGTTACCCTCTTTCTCTGATCCAGTGTATTGTAGAAGTCGAGGGAATATTTTTCATGAATTTTTTTCCCCGAGGATGACATTTTCGAGAGGACGTGGCCTCATATATTTACAGAATTATACTGCGCTACCTATTCTATTTTCATACTGGAACAACAAGCCTAAGTGTCTTTAAGAGTCATCAAGCCTCGACCTAAAATATTAATCACTTTACACGAATTTTCACATTATGATTTACTTACCTGTCCTGGATATTTCCGGCCTTCGACAACATTTCCTCCGATAATGTAAGGGTCAGGATAACCAGGCAATCCCTTAGCCGCCCCAACGCCCATGGGTTTCCTTGAGGGAGAACCTGAAATGTTTCACCACAAAGAGAAAATTTCAATTCCACTAGTAAAAAAATCTGGTTCATGCAACATTTATGAACATCGAAAAACAAATGAAAGTGGTATGACCATGTCAAGAGAATGGGTGGAGGGAGATGACCCGAGAAACATTTTATAACGGTCAACACCAGGACAAAAGAAACCATGGAAGGCCTTGGAGGGCCAGAATATCTAAAATTACAAAGGATCGTGATTTCGGGGTGGATTACCGCAAGGATCGAGGAGTATGCGGAGCAGGAATACAGAGCAACCGCTGTTCACTGGAAAAGCCCTTAGGCTTCAAAAATAAATAGTAAAATTAACAAATAAAATTGTGGCTAGGAGGTATTAATGCATTCATAGGAGCATATATGAGTAAGTCACCGATTAAATTCGGTGTACGTATACTGAAGAAAAAACCTAATATTACGAATGATATGAGGTGTTTTCACAATTCTACCTTAAATTTCAATCAATAACGCTTTGATCATAATCGCAACATGAGACCACTTATGACTATTCCGTAAATATTTATATTATAGGATGAAATAAACACTTAATTCTTCTTTATCAATGAGTCTGCTTGATGGTGTTTAGCCTAAAATGTTCCAGTCGTTTTTTTTAGAAATTCATTATTCTGAATTAAAATTTTAAATGCATATAACTTGAAAATAACTTGTTATCCCAAGGCTTATACGAAACCCATCATACAGATTCGCAACGAGCATTTTTAATGCAAATGTATTTTCGAGGTCATTTGAATTTAATTCAATAATTCCCTTTGGGTACACAAAAGTGAGGTACGGAAGAAAATCGAATTTTTCTTGTTTCCATTTATTGATTGAACAAATAAGATTATATAAATAAATGAACATAAGCAATATGACAACACTAGAAGCATGATATATTATGAAGGAAACTCACCCAGAGCAGAGCCGATGACAACGAGAATTATAAGAGATACTACCTTTGCCATGTTGTTAGCAATGACCCAGCAAAATCAGGAGTTCCCCCCTTTATAAATATGGTCCAGAAGGTTCACGTGTGACATTTGCTATCTATAGTTTGTAACAATGCACGCGATAAGATTAAACTTTTCTCAAAACCTTCACCATCAGTTATCGATCGGAAGATAGATTTCCAGCAGCATGCAATTCATCTCCGTTCTCGCCTAGACCCTCACCCCATTTAACCTCTCTATACCCATAGCTCTCCACTATAAGCTTACATTAGTTTTCCTTTCTAGTTCTACTCGTTACTACAATTATGAAAGTGACATTGCTCACTTTGTTGGGATACTTTTCTATCCCACTACACATTGTACCTTTAGTAAAACTGAATGAGATTCTCTCATCTACGTGATTGCAGCATGTTTCTTGTAACCCGTTCCAACAATGTTTAAGTGAACCCGATTAAGTGAATCTAAACTTTCATCAATCCTCCGTAATGATATAGCGATCCAATGCTTCATATCTTCTCCACTGATATCCGCGCCCAGTCCTGGGGGCAGTGTTTAGGAACTTTAAAGTCCTGTCGAGAAATAGAACAGGAAATACGATCCCTACTATATGAGGTATGTCTGGGAAAACACTAATAGAACAGGTTGAAAATCAGGAAAGATGAGTGGACTACGTAAAGATCTCTACGGTAAAGTGAACAGATCACTACACTTAGATTTAGAAAGAGAATATAAAGTTAATGGGGAAAGCTTAGGTCCAGAGGTATGAGAAAGCGAGATACGAAGGACACTACAGAATATCATGAGGAATTCTCAATCTCAAACTCAATTGAGTAGTTATTCTGGCACGTAAACCCCTAAGGGTATAGGAAAAGGAGGAAGAAAGGAGATTCATGGGCGAATCCAATGTATTTATGGAGAAGTAATGAGACTTGGGTATTTTCAGGCGTTACTTTGTGGAAGCGATTCATAATGAAGATGAAAACAAAGGTCGAAGAAGATGACTTTGAAGACCTGAAGATGACTTTACAAGTCGAAACCTAGGTCGTAATTATTAATAAAATATTTTCATGTGGAAAAACTAAGTGTTTTCATCTTTATCTAAATAATAGTTTATAATGTTCTCCTATGGTTAAAAATATTTAAGTTTTAGAGACATACCAAAGAACTATTTGTTAATTAATTTAATTTGTAACCAATATCGCAGCAAATAATCATAACACTGAGCCATGATAATACAAGTACCAAATACTGGTTACAATAAGTTCTAACGGGATAAAAATTGGTAAAAAATCGAAAACTAAAATGTATATTAAATTCAAATAGTACTGTGTTCGTTCCTCTTTTAATAATTTAAACCAATTCCTTTGATTTGCTTCCGCACTTAATAAGATACATTGTTTTCTAAATGGAAAAAGCATCGTGTTTTTTTCAATCTTTAATTCCTTTGATTCTCAATCGGTATGAAGTCAGAGGATACTCCAATTTAAGGTATTTGGTAGTTCCATAAGGTATCTTATATCCGATTGTTGACATAGAATAATAAGTAAATGCGTAAAAAGAGTCGACCGAGTAGCGTGCTTGCCTGCTAACCCAAAGGTCGTGGGTTCGAATCCAGCCCAGGGCATGGATGTTATGTTTGTGCAGATGCGTTTTTTCCATGAGTTGAAGAAGTGCGAAATGACCATAGCCGTCAAAGCACCCAATAAACAAAAACACTACTACTACGTAAAAAGATCTCAACTGAAGCAATTGGGGTCTTCTATATTTTTAGTTTCCAAATAAAATATTTATTTATACCGCACCTAAAATAATTTCCGTACTTATGTTTGAGAAGCAGGAAAATTAGATACTTGGCAATAACCACTATTTAGATTTTGTCTAAAGACCATGCTTTCGAAGTAAAGCAACATCATCAGAATCATCGTTTCTCCAACCGTAAGGATTAAATATCCACAAACCTATTTCAAATATTTAGTAAAAATAAAAGTAGTTGTGAGAGTTATATATTATGTTTTACTTTACGTAACATCTTATTATACTTTATAGAATATTATAATCCTATCCAGTCCCATATTTGCAAAATTAACTATTCTTCCCTTCCCTAGTGTATATATCTTGTTCTTCCTGCTATATATGTTCGACAAAATTTGTCCAAATTCTCCATAAATGCTGACTTCCATCGATATGACACTCGGAGATCGAAACATCTTCATCAAAGTGCCGTTAAAACAAGTGCTTCTATCTCAGGTACTAAGGAAATTGCAATTAAACTTTTTAACAAACAGCCCTGTCAGATAAAAAAGACCAAATCTCTGGGCACTTTTAAACAGAGAGCCCAAAGTTTCCAACAGGAGAAATTGTACTACTCCTTAGGTGAATACGACTCAACCTAACTGGTTTATCTTTTCTATTTCACTGTATTTTGAATGTACAAATGTACATCATATTTTGACCTGTATTATATATCTATTGTGACAATTTGTATTTGCGAAAAATCCTGTACATGCAAAAATTATGTTGTGTACGGTCTTTGGAGAATAATAAAATATGATACTTTATATTTCCATAATGCCGTGTAACCTATTATCATGCCTTAAATCGCCCTTTCAAGTTCGGCTCGTGTCGTCTTTCAAATGACTCTTCTGATCATTCGTCCCCTACCTTACGGAAAGAAAGTGCGACATTTGTAGTCGCCGCTTCCTTCAGACACCCTCGGCAGACTGTGACAAAAAAAATACCTCGTCGATCCGTCTCGCTCTTGAGTCACGTACGTGCACGCCCCCTGAGATGGGGCGACACGATGCTCGAATTTCCCTCTTTCGTTCGCACCGCAATCCGCGCGCTCTCTTTCGTCCGTCAACTACACAAGCACGCCTTTTATCTACGAGCGTACCACCGCTCCTCGCCCACCCATCATCCAGAGCTACCCGCCGTAATCGTATGGGATGCACGCAGGAGGAGGGAATGGGAGGCTGCGCAGAAGGTTGTTTGAAAGGTCTGGTGGTCGGAGGCGTTGGCGACATTAAAGTTACAATGATAGTTAGTGCGAGTGTTGACAGCTGCGCATAGTGCAATCATTGGTCACGTGACTTAAGGCACGATGACGTTTCCGTCGTGGTTACGCCCTTTGTTTATTTATCTACGTTAAGAGTTCCGTGGGAGTAAAATGCCAAGTGAGTAATCATTTCGGGGAATAACGTTATCCAAATCCACTGACGGAACCATGACGTGCGTATTTAAATTGCATTTTAATTTCTTGTTTGTTCCATGTTTTTATTTGATTGTACAACATTGTCGTCGTGAACTTGAGTAAGACTTTGTCGTCACAATGTTTTTCAAAGTTCCGCGGTACTTTTAATGTGAAAAATTCGTGATTTTCCTGTTTGTATGTGAAATCCTGTGCTTCTTTAATTTTTAATTTGCAACAGACTACAACAAAGAGATTTGCTGCAGAGTGCAACAATAAGCGTATAATGGTTCGGCGTGTAGTGTGAAATGTATGTTTAAACCAATGGCGTGCCGCCGCGGAAAAGTCACGTGGTTTCAATTATGGAACAGCTTTCTCTTTACTGCGCAGCCAGGAGGCTCACTCTACACATTATGACTCTATGTTTGGGAAGAAGGGAAATTTATAGAGAGAGAGATACAGACGGGACCTTAATGGTAACCCAAAGGAAGTCCTTGGGATTTTCGATTCGGGTGACCATCCCACATAGCCAACTCGTTTCTGCCATCAAGGGGTCGAATTGATTGTCTCGATTTCTCGATTCTTTCGAGGTTTCCCCCCGCGCGAAAACGTTATGCTCTGGCTCCCATCCCATCCCAACCCAACCCACTCTACTCCCCGCCCGAAACGCTACCCTCCGCTATATCTCGCAGGAGTGTCTCCTTACCCGCCACCCGAATCCCGCTAAATATTTCACGGGTGACAGAGGAGGCGGGGAGGAAAGTAAACGCGTGGCGTATACTGGGCCAACAGGGGCGGAGGGAAAAGGAGGGGGGGAGGAGGGAGGGAGGGAAGGGGTGGAAGGCCGGAGACGCATTCCGCAGGCAGGGAGTTTTTGAGGGGCCCGTTAGTTACACCTCAAGGAAAACCGCACCCTTTCCGTAATTCTCATTCGCTCCGTCTGCTGTTGGTGGATTTTTTTAATCCTTCGAGTGTCCTCAGAACCTCTCTCAGTTAACGGGCTCTCGATATTCGCGATGAGTCTTCTCCTCGCTGAGGTGTGTCATGAGCTGCGACGAATCCGCGTGTGCTCAAGAGCGCAGTAATAAGTCAACAAATATTTGACAAGAGCGTACCTCACCATCACGACACCGAAATTTACGCTGCGTGTAACGAGTTAAAGAAATAATATCCATAAACCCGAAACGTAATTATTGAGAAAAATATCAGACTATTTTTGTCATAAATTGCAGAATCTAATTAAAAAAGGATCATGATTTGCGGTTGGGATGGGTGAAGGGGGCGAGATTGGTGAAAACAAATGCCATGAGGCGTGGAGATTAACAAATGAGACAGGTGTGATTGCAAAATATCATTTTGGTAGGTTTTACTCTAATGGATAACAAAATATGCCCCGAAGTAACATTGTCTAAATGAACGACATTGACACTGAAATGTCTGATGTATGAGCATGTGAGAAATGACACTACTATGTCTACCCGTTCACGTATGTTTAATATTAAAAATAATTTTGACATAAATTAAGATGTGTTGCTATCCTTATGTTTTGTGTGATATTTTCCCTAAACCTTGGGAGGTTAATGGGAAACAAAGGTTTTGTTATCTTCATTAATGGCTGAGGGAATGCAGACCTTGAGTCCTGTTATAAACGTGTTCAATGTTCAAATGCACAACTCATAAGACACTAAAGCAGATGGGTAAAATGTGAGTGTCTATATACTCATAAAAAAGAAATATAATACAACTTTCGAAATAAAAGTAAAATAAAATAATATGATGCACGTCTACTTCAAATATTTAAAAAACGCACGAAAACTTTTAAAAGATTCCGAAAGACCCTCTCATGGAATCGGAAAACGGATTATAATCATTGAGTTTCATAATATTTAATGTGTCAAATTTCCAACCTAAAATGCCCCTCGGTTCTAATGTCCTGTTATACATTTATATATACTCGCTATCTTGGCCATTTTAACCAAAAACACAAGAAATTTTCCTGCGGGGATCTAATTATCTGGTACAATTAAACCGATCTCTCGCACGGGTATACAACTGATGGTACTCCATTTTTCCAGATGGAATGAAGCGAAATTGACTCACATTCCTACAACAAATTAAGTTGATAAAGAGTATAGCATCATGTTTCTGATTCTCTGCCGAATTAGAGATCTCCCCACCACCCTCCTTCCTCAGTAAGAATCCGCGTTCATTTTTGCCATTCTTAAACGTTGCGGGAGACCAGAGGAGTCTATTTCAACGCTTATATCTCTAATATTGCGCCGTTTAACTTGCGTGGTTTCTCGGGTTATTGCGTTTGATAATGGTTCCTGAGAGGAAATCTTTTCTCTCCACTACTTCCTCCTCCACATTCCATAAAGCGCTAATTACTTCAACTGTTGACTCGGCCATCCAAGAACACGATATCAGTTCCAATTTCCGAAACAGCTCCGCATTTTCCTTATATTGCCCTCTCCCTCTCTCTCACTCTCTTCCTTCATGTAATTATATTTTATTTCCTCTTGCTGATAATCACAACTTCTTCCCCATTTTTTGAAGAAAAAAATATTCGCTGGACTTCCGATTTTTTACGGCAGGGTTGTAAGAACGGTTGTTACAACAGAGAAGCTTGACAACTCAGTGGAATTACTCCGTTTTACCTCTGGAAATAAATGGTGCAACAATTTCTAATAAAACTATTTTAATGCTATTTTATATAAATAACTATAAAATACCCGATGGACTTATATGCAAGGAATTTTTCCAGCTATGTAATTCCATACTGTGGCCTTTTCCGATCATCACTCATGATATTGTTAAAAAAGTAGTAATGAGAAATACGACTCCCTTACTTTGGGCACCAATTCTAAATTTTTAATCACGAGTCAAACCTAATATCCCGCTCTGTTATCGTCTTCCATAAATTTTGATACCGTGAATGTGGTAAAATATGAAACCACAGGAAAAACAAAAATAACAAATTAGATTCGACTGGTAGATTTAAAAATACCCATTAATAGAGCTAATTAAAATAAAACAATAATAGAATGTGACTTATATTTACTTAAATTGAATTAAATATATTTACACTGTACACAACACATAAAATATAATTTTTCATAATGGTGTAACAAATGACGAAACATTATGTTCAAATATAAGAAAGCCGCAGTTGGTAATAAAATTATTAGAATCCCCTGTTTCCTACATGAAATTTTGTTTTATTGAATTACAGTAGAATAAGTCGGAATATATCTATACTCCCAAATGAATAAAAAAGGAATAACCAAATTACGTGATAATAATTAATATTGACATTGGTTATTAATATAAATTAATATAAATAATAAAAATATTAACATCATTGTAAAAAGTTGATATGATGTATTTAATATTTTTAAAGAAAGTAATTAAAGCTTAACAGATTTTAAAAATGTGTATAGCATGAGTATAATCTTAAGGGAGAGAGGCACGGATATATTTCCGGATTATTTTATAAGCGTTATATGGGATAGATGAGAAAATGGAATTCCAATAAATAGAATGAAAGTGTTCACCAATTGTAAAACGTAATTTGCCATCAAAGAAGTTTCTCAAGAAACTGTAAGGATTCCTCGCATAATAAAAGGTTTTTTTTTAACTGCTCTTCTTCTATCTTCCAGTCCTTATACACTGCTGTTGATTTAAAGAGAAACTGGGTCGAGTACCGTGATAAATGGTTAATGCTCGATTGAATTCTCCAAGTTTCCAAGAAAAGATAAGAATTCTCATGAGATCAAGAATATGTGAATAAGCACTGCAGTCTGCACCATATGAAGAAACTTAACGATCTCCCAATCTTAAAGTTTCAGTGGGGAATTTACACGGGAAATAATTCCCAGATAGTTTTAACATGCAAGCACGAAGAAATTAGCCCGTCAAACCGAAAAAAATACAACGATATTAAAGAATTAAAATAAATTGATGTAAACGTGCATTAGAACTTGCACATTTTGGCTGATAAAATAAAACACTAACGGGCGAATCTTAAAGAGCGATTCCTTTTGTAAACTCTATTAGAGGCTGGATAGCTTAGTAGTTGCTGCAGCCAAGTCAATCAGAAAAATATATGATGATAAAATTTGTTAAATATGACGCTAATGTCGAAGATCTTATCCGCATCTAAAGAAATTGTTGTATTTTATGCAAAAAAGTTGTAAACCTTAATTTTCTACGCCAAGCAATTTTTTGTGATTCAATTTAAATCTAATCAACGATTTCATTCCATAATTTACCATCTATACAAAATTAAGGTTTTTGACAATCAGTATTCATCTTGGGTTTGGAATGCAATATTAAAATTTTTGGAAAGGTTTACCTTGTAAATTATGAAAAACAGTCACAATTAGCTTCAAATTAGATATAAATGTTAGTTGAAAAATTGTGAAATTTTTGTTTCTTGAGAAAATTTGTCATAAGACTTAAGATTGAAATTCATTTTTCATTAGAATTGGGCAAATTATAATTTATTCCTTTTACAATTATGATTATATACTCTATTTTCATACAAAGAAATCATCTCTACGAATTCTTTTTGACCTAATTATTCCGATGATATATTCTTGAATTAACGATAAATACGTCATTCAAACAAACTATGCCGTCGTGAGCTTAATGATCAAAATGTAACAGATAATATTTAGCGATTCATTTTACATACTCAGGTAACTGAGAAAACTTTTGAAGCAATACATTTCCAACGTAGTTGCACTAGAAATAAAAAAAACATTTTATGTGCCGAAGATAAAATGATCCTTATATAAACTAATATTTTATAGATTTAACCATTACTGGGTTTCTGAAAGAATATTGGTTCAGGAAGACAGAAATAAATTCAATGATGGATTGAATTATCTTTTGAAAACATTTGTTATAGAAAAAGAATGTTACAAAACCTTGGTTAATGTATTTTACGTTCATGTGTTATGGATATCGCACAACTCAATTAGTTACCCGAATGATGAACTATTCCGATATAGTTATCATCCTTACATTTTGTTTGAATTCCACCATATATAGAAAAAAACAGTAACATTTATTATTTACAAGTACACTGCTGTCCCAGGAGATGATTGAGTAAATTATTTCATTCAACGTCCCTTTCATAATACTGCCCCTTTTTATATCGTGTGAATGCGAATATACCTATACCTAAAATAAATACGAAAAATGTGTTGAAAAACTGGAAAAATAATCCATAAAATCCCATACTCAGAGTTTAACGATGATATTACTCTTATGTTTTAGTGTTTTAAACATGTAAAAAAGGGCATAAAAATAAGATAAATGTATTATATGAGAAGATAAAAATACCGAAATAATTTCCCCTAGTGAGAGAACAGAGAATTAAAAATTCTCGTTTGGTAAGCCCCGTTTGCAAGGTATTCATCGTGCTATTTAACTACCAGGATTGCGGTTAAAACAAGGGGAAACTTAAGAATTTTTCGTCAATGTAGCGAGAGTTACTACCAAAACCCTTGAATTTTGTTATTTTACCAATCAAGATTCATAATAAGTCTTACGTACAGAAAACAAGTGTTTAGAAAAAATATTACCACTTATACTGGAATGTAACGTGAAAAACAGTTTTTTATTCATAACGTAAACATATTGTTTTCTATGTGAGTTAATTTATTTACGGTAAATTAAAGCACTCTGATTGAAATCTTAACGAGATAATCCAATTGCTACATATGAAATATATATTTAAAATTTCTTTGATACTAATTTTATAATCTAACAAAATAAAACAAATCTTCATATTCATTATCTGTTGAGTTGAGACTCTTACTAAGGACTATCGTATATGTGTATATATATATATATATATATATATATATATGTGTGTGTATAGAAAATAGCACGGCCACAGGGGTGGCGACGAAAAACACAGGACAGAGAGAAAAATAACACTAACAAGTTTTTTCCAATAATTTCGATC
>WURS02438261.1:0-15186 GCA_011762765.2 Rhinocypha anisoptera | reverse complement strand
CACGTTACTACTATAACAAAATTTTTACCTCAAAAACAGTAAAGTTGTCCTATTTTGAACACTTGAGTTTAGAGTGTGTTGTTCTTCAGAGGTCCTATCAACTATGATTTCAAGTTCTGTACTCTTTGATTCGACAATTTGAAGAGTAAAAAAATATTGCTTTTGTATAAAATTAAATCGATTATATTCTCCCCCATGTTGAGGGAAGTTCGGATAAGAGAGTTTAGAACCCTTTATTAATAAAAAAACTTTAAACATGACTCAAACTTATTGTACAGAAGAATGCTTAAATTTTTCTTTATCACAGTCTTTCCATTCGTTTGGAAAGTAGTTTTCTATAGAATTGTTTTTGGAAAACCTAAGACTCATGCACATGCTCACAGCTTCGAATTGGCATCGACTCGCGCGAGTCTGGCAAAAACTGTACAATAAATCTCATCGGCTACCAACAATCACTGTTCCTAGAAAGTTTTTTCTTTACGTCCCGAAGAATTGAATTTACAAAAACTAGATATTTTACGCAAGTAATTAATCTTAAATTTAAACAAGTTACTCATATAATAAATTAATTTTTCAAAATTACTTAATCATTTAAAACTAAAGTGTTATTATATTATATGATTAATAAAGTAAAAACATCCATTAGAAAATATCGAATTTAAAGCATTCACTTTGCAAAGTTTTAAAATGGAGAAATAAAGAAAATGCACGAACATTATCATATTCATAATCAATGTATGTTGGTTATGTGTAATATAAAAATGGTTCTTTCCTTTATTATCATTTTCTCTTAAGCGAAAAGATTAAAATATCACTCTAAACTCAAGTGTTTAACATAGGACAACTTTACTGTTTTTTAGATAAAAATTTCATGCAATAGCAGTAACGTGTAAAATAATTTAAATTTTACCAACATATCTGTATATTTGTCCCATGTTTTACCTTTTTTATCAGATTTGAGTTCAGAGTGATATTCACTGATTTAGAAGTGCACGGAAAAATTGTTAGGATTGCTTTTGTGTAAAACGAGAAAATGGGAATGAGAGGTAAGAAGTTGTCAATGCATTGGTGGTGGTGATTAACGGAGTAGCGTTGGAGTGAGGGATGAAGTCAAGCAGATGTGCGGTAGGACAGAGGACAGGTGGTGAACCCAGGGGTGCACTGTTGCGCACACTACTTGCGCTTATTCACTGTGACGCATCACCTACACTGTCCTAGCACAAGCATCTGCCCCACTAGCATTTCACTAACGGACTTGTTCTAATTGTTCTCAATCATGATGCCTTCCAATCATCATTTGACGCTATTCAACAAGTCATTTTACTTAGATTCTACTACAGTAAAATGCCTCTAATTCGCCAATGAAGGAAGTTCACATTTGAAATTTTTCGCGAATAACAAACTATCGGCGCAAACTCAAACTATCAAACGTATGCGCTGTTGAAAAAGCAAAGTAAAAGGCATCAATGGAATTCGATTAATGCCTTCTATTTTGAATTTTCAACAACGTGTAAGTTTGAGAGCATACTGTATTCTCTATAAACTAAGATAATTAAAAGGTTTTTTAAATTTAAAACTTAATACTAAATATATATTCAAACAAAAATATCTATTTAAACATATAACATAAAGAAAGTACACATTCAAAAATGTCACATGTGCAATACTTTTGAGCTATTTTGCGAATTATCGGAATAACAGCTAACATTGGGTCAAAATTCGTGAATTATTGGAAATTTCATTGTTCTAACTACTGTTTATGGTGAATTAATCATCGCGAATTAAAGAAATTATTGATACTTTAGTATAGAAATATGTAAGCAACTACCAGCTTTTAAAGAGCGCTATCGGGACGTATGTGTCCTGCTCATTCAATTAGCGATATAAGGCTTATCTTTTACTGATAATCTTTGGGATCGAATGGGTTAATCCAACCACCGAAAAAACTACACTTTTTTCTGAAAGTAACTTAATAATTGGTCTTAAAGTAGTGTTTTTCTTCCAATTCGATTTTTGATTGGATCTCTAAATAAAATCCTATGGAAAATGATTGTTGTTAAAATGCCTATTCCATTCCATCCTAAATGGGTCTATTTCTGCTCTTAAGTATAGCTCTAAACTTAACCAACATTTTTGTTTGGGAACTTTCTCTTACACTAGTTTGGGTTGCTGCCACTTCCAAGACCAGTAACACAAATCAGTGTATGAGAAAGTTCCCGAACAAAAGTGCTGGTTAAGTTTAGAGTCATATCTTAAGCCATTCTCTGCTTCATTCAACTAGTGTTATTGACTATCACCTTTATCTGGATTCTACGCCATTTCATCATAAGTCATTTAATCATAATCAGAACATTACAAGTTCTATAAGTAAAGTAAAGCATAGTTTGGTGTTTGATTTGTGAAAAACAAAATTGTGAAATAGAACTTCCTCTTACTAGTGAGAAATAGGATATTCTTATTTTGATCAGAAGCTAAGTAAACCTCTTTGTTGTATCCATATTTAAAATGAGACCAATTTATTTCCGATATGCATTCTATCTCAGAACAACACATTTAAGAATATTTCACGGTCATTTTGTAAGTCTGAGAATTTTTAAAAAATTTTTTTGCTATTCTGGTATTTCCGAAAATGCTTAAACAGTGCTTAATAATGGCTAATCCCTTTAGACACTATAAAAAATAATAACACAAATAATAATAATAAAGAATATTCTGGTAGCAATTTAACAAGAAAATTACATTCCTCTCCATTTGTACCAAAATAATCGTGAAAGATATATAAACTTCTAATTAATTATTTTGCTTGCTTTCTAAACTTAGTGCAACGTGACTTTATTATTTTTAATATATACGTTTGAAATCTTGAAGTTTTGGTTTACAAAACTTGTAATCTGCAAATCAATATGTACAATTTTGAGTGGCTATCTATAAGAAACTTAGGATAATTCTTATATGAATGCGTAATCGTAGAACAATAATCTTATTAGCTCCTTTTGAGTCAGAAAAGGTTAACCAAGAACAAGTGTTAACATCGTCTCTATGTTAATGGACTCATAGTTCTGTGTGCAATTTGATAAATTCAAATCTTCCTCTTAAAGGATTATTCTCAAGGCCACTAACAAAGACCGTTGGTGGACTTTAGACTTGGATAGCTGAAGACCTAGCTTGCAATTTTCACATTGTCGAAACTAACAGCGGCGGCTGACGAGGCAGGAGGTATTTTCTTAAATAGTTATTCGGGTCACTTTACTTGAGGCAGGCGCTCACCTGGAGAGAGTAGCGTGCTTGTTCACTGCCTATTCTTTTGTTCGTGCTATCGTGCCCAGAGGGTTGGAGCATAGTGGCACCACCGCGCACTATTGTAAAAGCCTCCGGTCCCCACCGATCTCTCTGCATGAGACACCGACAAATGTAGTGGACATTAGACACCTGAATGCTCACGCTGGATTGCCTCGACTGTGAGGCCCAAAACAGCTTATCGAGTGAAAATGTCACTAGATTGAAAGCTAAGTGGCCTAACACTATCTTGGTTCACGAGTTGAGCTTATCACCAAAGTTCTGACCAACAGCAAGTTGTTTTACCAACACTTGGGTTTGGAACTAGAGACTAAAGTGTTATTCAGTGGTAGCACCAGAACACGAGATTGATTTGGATCAAGCATCGCACAAAGAGAAAGAGAGAGAGAGAGAGAAGAGCAGTATTGTTAACTTGGATCAAGTCAGTGTTGAATTAGCTGAAAGTCGACAAGTGCGCCAGACGATAAAACAAACTGTGAAGCGAAAAGCACTGTACCAAATTCTGGTAGTCCAATTTTGAAGTATTTCAATGCTTGAAGCTTAGGTGACTTTGGTTTGATGAATTCGATTCAACTTTCCATTTGTTCACTTATAAGAAGCCTTATATTGAATAGTTGCATTGAACTCTTACTACATCTTATTTGTACTCTTTTAATTTTGACTCAGTAACTTCCCTCATTACATCTAAGATCACTACTAGCGGTTAGTAAATAGTTAGGTTGGTAGTGCAGTCCAACTAGGTCGATTGTTTGCGCGCGCTCTACATGGAAGGAACCAATGCTCGTCAGTCGCTAGCCCAACAAGAGAACCTTGGCCTTTGCCGATGCAAGTAAAGTTGCGCAGCAAGCTGGTGCTAGCGGCACAGTGCAGTGCGTGCAACTGAAAAAATCCACCCAATGCACGTGGGATCATGCTTGGTTGGAGACTACTGATGGCGTTTCAGAGATTCAACCCAACGGATCAGCTTCCTTTGATCGGGCGAGTGGAATCACACGAGTCACGTGACTCGTCTTTCGCGATTCCACTAAGCCAGTTCAGAACTTGGCATGTGAACGCATGCGTTAGTATGCCTTACACCGAAGCAGTTTCAGGGAGCAGCGAGTGAACGAAAAGTACTGCTGCGCAAACAACTAAAAAATCAGCGAGATGGAGCCGGAAGGAGGGCGGTGACGCACTTTCTCACAGCGTCATAAGCACTGAGCGGCGGGGTCCAGCTCACGTCTAATTAATTACGCCTGAGCAATTTTGGAAAACCGAAAACGCCTTCAAGAATTTCCTAGGATCAGCTCGCGGATGATTCGGTCTACAAGATAACATCATCGCATGATGATACATTTTCTCAGTCGAGGTAGCAACTTCATTAGAGTGTGACCTAAACATCATCAGCAAGGTACTCCACCGCTAAAAGTTTTTGATGAGTGTAACTTTATTGAGTGTAATGAACAATGACTGAATTAAGGGTTAAATTGTTATCGACAAGTAAAGGCGAAGAAACTTTGCTTAAAATTCGAACTTTCCATAGCCATCGGGTATTTATAAACGCTTTTTTGTCTTTTAATTCTAAAGTTGTAGTCGAATAAAACTGTAAAAAAGACTTAGTTATCAGCCTCTGATTTGATGTTCAAATGTTATTTTTATTTAAATATTTATAACGAGAGAAAACACGTATCTATACACACCACCTATCAAAGATCCAAACGGTGTGGAGAACAATCAAACAAAAAAATCCACAAAAACGTTCACTTTAAATACTAATTCAGCGTTAAAACACTAGCTCAAGTTTAAAGTTGAATATTACTGATTGCAAGTTAAATCACTTTCATTTCTAAGAGTATAGCAAGCTAACCACTAACGGAAAGTGGTACTAATGGTGAAGTGGCACGAATCGAGCTAGCTAGGAGGACCTCGCGAGCGCACTCGGTCTAATTGAGCTAGTGGTGGCCGGCGAGGGAAACATCTGTCGGCTCGACACTAGTGCAAGGCTCGGCCCGCCAAAGACGAGACACATGACTCGCGCGCCTTTGTAGACTAGTTGATTTTGCGTTGTCATATCGTCGTTGGAGCACTCCATTGTTTGGCCAATGTCACCTCTAGCCTTTGCTACCGTCAATACTGATCGGGGCCCTGGATGGCATTGTGCGCTACTGCCAAACATGCCAGATAAGCTTAGAAACGTTGCTTCGATCCATTGTGTATACCCAGACCGTAACCTACAATAGCCCCACGGTCCGTAAGACCTCAATGGAATCTGCTACCGATTGCATACAGGTATTGAACATTAGAATGCCTGCACCAGAGTCGAAGACATTGAGAGTAAGCAGCAAAGGTCAGGGTTGAATGCATTTGAGAACTAACCATGTAAAATAAAATAGTCACTAGCAGATTTAAACATGGAAGGCTTAATAACGTAAGGGCAAAATTGGAACTCATGTAAATCAAATTGCAAAGTTTTCTAACGATAACGTACGATCGATGAAAAAAGGTTTGACTTGAAACCATGAGACTAGTTGAATTATTCAGCTCTCACAGGCCGGGACGAGTGCAATATTGCTAGTATGTGTGAAAGAATATGGCAACAAGTCCAGACCTGCCTGAGCATGAAAAATGGGCCAGTGCTGAAAATCATTGATTAGTGATACTCACCATATAAAAACAATTGAAAGATAGACAACTGGTGGCATAGATAGTAGGAAGAAGAATGGAAATAGAAATTGAATGAGCAAAAAGAGCCCAGTAAAGTCGTGCCTGAATTCGACGGCAGACGGTAATGGCCACAAAAGAGAGCTCAACCGGAGGGTAGCGACTAAGCAAGTTAACAGGACGAGAGCAGTAGTGAGAATGTGACCGAACGGTGGTCGGTGGTGGCATAAATAGCCGGGCTGAGCGTCACAGAGCGCGCCAGCTATCGTCTTGGCCGCGGTGGCAGCACGGTCGGTGGCGCGGTCCGGCATGCACTGCTCACCATGGTCGCGCTGGCTAGCACTACCAATTGCCCCACAGCGCCTCCACTCACGGTCACTTCTCGCGTTTGTCGGCGCGTAGCACACTAGCCGGACTGTTTCCTAGTTTTTTGGCGACCACCATTGTTGCTCACTGATATGTGCAAGTAAAAATGAAATGTCAAAATGCATTTTTGCCGGTATAAAAGTTCCGTTTTGATAGTGGAAATGTGTGCGCAAAGCATTTTCGCGATGATTAATCTTTGTTAAGTTTATTTTTTTTTAATTTTCACCTAATATTAAGCTAAAGAATATGTGATATCAATCTATCTCGTCGGAAAGCTTTGTGGAAAGATATCCACATATCATTCTTTAGCTTAATAAGGCGAATATGTAAGAAATTTAAAAAAACTTACCCTGGTTGAAGTTACAGTGCAACACTGCACTTTTCAGCAGCAGCCAGTCCATCTAGTGTGCTACGTGCCGTCGAGAACAAAGCCCCTTACCATTCTTGAGCTACTTCTCAACATTTGCAAACCAACAGGAATTTCCAATTGATTCCACACATTTCACGTATTCAATTGTTGAGAAGTACTCTTCGATCCAAATACCCTTCTTCCTCAATAATGGCACCTAAAATAGACCCACAATTGAGTGTTTTGACTAGTGTCTAAGCACTTGGCAAGTTGCTGTAGCTCGCGTTTTGGCGCCAAAGCGACGCACGTGTGCTGCGCTCGTGGGCAATTTGCAAACTCACGTCGCGTTTCCCTCACAGGCCTCAAGGGAGCTGTCTCTAGCCATCTGGACTTACCTTATATACAAAAAACTGCAGCAATTCAATTACCATACTCAATTGCAATCATTTACTAAGGATTGAACAAGTATATTTATTAAAATTAAAAAACGCATGTGGGTACCATACCAACTGCTGGCAAAGATTCTGCTCAATGCAAATAGTTTTTGACGGTGTATTGATTAGTGTGAACTAGACCAAGCCACTAGTGAGCCCATAGACATCACATGCAAACAGCGAATCAAGTTGGCCACATTATGCAGCAGGAGTGTAAAGTAAATTGTAGTACAAATAGTGATAATTGAATTGATGCATTCTGTTGGTATGAGGCGAGCAGCAATAAGGCGAATAAGATAGTGGTGAGAGCGGTGAGCAGTAGGTTCCCGACGGCACTCGAGTCGACCGACACGCTCGGCACCGTTTATGGTTAAGGTGGCCTTGAAGCGCGCCGCGTGCTCACTCCCGTGCCCTTTCACCCGCTCACTAGCACACTCCATACTGCTCACCCCATACTTGGCGCACGCCTTTCCTCTACCCTCACCACTCAGCAGTGATCGATAGTCAACTTGGCTTTATTGAACAACAAGACAAGATAATGCTCTCGTCGGTGAGTCATCCGGAGCATGGCCAGTGAAACCAATGGCTATCACAAGAGTTATCAAAGCAATTCCCATAGTCGATAGAGCATCGAGTTGCGTTTACAGATGTCAAAGGGGGTATCATTGGCATTGTTCTTTACTTCGAGATCGACATCATCGTGAAACAGGAGATACTCAATAAGCTTGTGATTCTTTACCCCTCGAGTCACGGCCAAATGGAAAGGAGTATTACCTAGAAATGTTGGACATTTTAAAAATTTGGAAATGTTTCTAGTCTAAAATAGTCAAGCATAATTAGAGATAACTTTTAATCGAGTTTTCCACTGTTTACATTCGGGAAAATTCATTTTTTAAAAGCTTTCAAAAATAATGCATAACGTTAGACAGTAAACCATAATAAGAAGTTTACCCTGCCGACAAGTATTACCTCCGTTGGTACGAGAATTCACGTCAGCACCTGCTGCAATGAGAATGCGAACCAAATTGGCGTGACCCCACTGAGCCGCACTATGGATAGGCTCCCATCCATCTTTGGTTCGCGCACACACATTCGCTCCCTGTTGAATGAGCCATTTCACTACCTCCACTCGATTGTTGTAACAAGCTCGATGAAGTGGCGTGTAACCATCACTGTCTTTTACGTTCAGCTGGTTTACGTCCATTTGAATTAACCTCTGGATCAACTGTAACTTGCCATTCTCCGAAGCTTCGAGAATGTTGAATTGACGTCCTTTATGATCTGTCACCTTTGGCAAGAGGTTATCATCAAAGTTATCATTAAAATTGTCCTCGTCGGCAAATATATGCTGAGGATTCTGAGTAATAACTTCTGTCGGTGGTATGTCGACACCAGCAGGTATTGGCAAACCATCCAGCCGAATGTCGCTAGTAGTGGTGACGTTGCTCATGGTGTTTTTGTGTTACAATGCAGTTCAGTGAGAGCTACATCGATGACTATTGTAGTAGGTGAGATGCAATCCAAAATGAGGTTTCATGCATTTACCGCGCCACATGTGACAAGAAACTTCTGCTTAGAGACAGACAACAGAGTAATGTTGTACTTCTCCTCGGGGCCATTCACAGAGAGTGTCTAAAGGACATCGCGTTCACTGTTCACTCGGCAAGTTCATTTGTTGTTATTGCTGGCTAAACTCCACTCGGCTTGCTTTTCCAAAAATGGTGTGGCCTTTTGGAATCCCCGACCTTCGGGTTGACGTGTTTAATATTCCTGGTTTGATGCCGGCTTATACAAAGAAAGCGTATATCAAGGACCCGGAGAACTATAACAAGAAGCGAGACTTTCTAGTCAATCTCTATTTCTCAACTCCTGACTATGTTGATCCTCACAAGAAAGTTGCTTATTCTGCTCTCTTTGGAGCAAAGTTTGGTATGTTTGGTATATTATAAAAGTTTTTTGGTTTGTTATTTTTTATTTGATAACAGCATTTGCTTTTGGAGCAATGGAGGTCTGTGCACAGAAGTCACGCAATTATGAGCGAGCACTCACAATTATGGGTCGCAGTTTTCTTCTTCTCGGTAAGATTTCTTTTAGAATTTTAATTGTTAAATTCTGCTTTTAATTAAGGTGGTTCGTGTTTAACCTATGGTGCTGTGACTACTGCGATGGCGAATCTACGTGGCAAAAAAGACGACCTCTGGAATCATGTTCTCGGTGGAGGCTCGGTCGGATTTATCTGGGGTTTCTACAGTATGATAATATTTTATTGTGATATTGGGGAATTCGTGATAATCTACCACTGTTTATTTATAGCTCGTTCATCGGGTCTTGGCTCAGTAGCCGGTGCAGCCTGTGCTACCATTGCCATTCTTCTCAAGGCTTTCCAAACCAACGATAAGTACATCCTTCATCCTGACCATAAGCGCGAACTTAATTCTCCGTGGGGCGAAGAAATTGACCTGAGATTTGGTCGTTTCTGTGAAGATTACGGCCCTCGACGGGAGACATACAAGTACTAAAAATACTATGTATGGCAACGTTTTATTATTGGCAATAATAGTTAATGATTATGTTGATGACATCAAAGCGGCTAATTGATATTATTTGTTCACAACATAAACATGAAATTGGATTAATTTACTCTAGAATTTTAATTCTTGAAGAGTACGGTTGAAACGCTCTAAGAATATCTTTACATGATTCTCGTTGAAGGTGAGTGTGGTTCGAAAACGAAGAGTGGCAGTACCACTACCACCGCAGTGAACTCCGTTTTTGTGTAATATCTACAAGAGGAACGTGTCACTTTTGAACAAAACTATTATAGGTTAAGAGAATTACCTTAATCGCTTGATCACGCAGTAATGGCGTTTTGAAGTCGATGGCACAGAAGGTACCTTTACCTCGAGCATTGAGAACTAGGTTTGGGAATTGTTTTTGTGCTTGTTCTAGGCCTTCAAGCAACACTTTGCCGGTTTCTTCAATCTTGTCAACCAGTTTTTCTTTTTGGACTACTTTGACTACTTCGTTGAGAAGTAGCAGTTTGGATGGATCGCCTAGCCAAGTGTTGAAAATACGATATGGTTGATCTACTCGGTACGGGTCGCGGTAGAAGAAACCACCGATCAGCATCTTCTTGCTGAAGGTAACGATGTCAGGTGGAGTTTCGAGGTTGAAGTGTTCGTGTGCCCAGAATTTGCCTGTTGGTCCACAGCCAGTTTGAACCTATTGTTTGTAAACGGTTATGAAATTTAACATATCACGAAATATACAGCTCACTTCGTCAATAATGAAAGCAACATTGTTTTTGGTGCAAATCTTTCTCAATTCTTGGAAGAAGTAGGCCGAACCATGATTATCCCCGCCTTCACCTTGAATTGGTTCTACAATCATTCCAGCTACGGGATATCTCTTTTGTTTATACTGCTCGATGAGGTTCTCCACCTTAGCCAGACAACGTCGGTCTTCTTGTTCATTGTAATCTTGGTTCTCTTCCAAAGGGTACTTGTATTGAGGGTAGTCCGCGATAGGCCAATCGAAAGCTGGCACGTCCACCTTATGAATTGGCTTTGAGTGGGTACAACTAAAAGAAGATATTTTTGAATGAATGCTAGTTTTGTACAAGTTATATTCTTTGCTTGAATACCTCAATGCACCAAATGTACGTCCGTGAAATCCTCCGTGAAATGACATGATGCTCAGGTTTGGTGATCCAGGCTCTTGGTTAGTCATACAAGTGCTCAAATCCTCGGTACTCGGGCCCTCCCCTCCTCGTTCAATGCTGCGGTAGAAAAAGCAGACAGCTAAAGACGGATTTAAGATATTTTGAATATAGTGAAAAATATACAACATTCAAATACCTTTGAGAGCATTTTCAACCGAGCAGCTGCCACAGGCCATGGTTTGCACTTGATTCAAACCTTTTGGAGCCACTGAGAGCAAAGCTGATTGAAGTTGATCACTAAAATTCTGTGGTGGAAGAATGCCTAGTGCCGGGCGGTTGATAAAAGCAGAAACATTGCTTGGATTTCGCACAGTGTCAATTAAAGCCGGATGGTTGTAGCCCAGAGGAATAGAGGAGATCTGACTGTAGATGTCTAGAAATGTATTGCCATCCACATCAACCAAGTAGTTGCCAATCGACTTTTCATAGTCCACAAAAAGCTGTATGGCTCCTGTATTCTGGAACTTGTCCAGATCTTTACGAAGCTGAAGAGACTTTGGTCCAGGTACCTCACTTACTATCTTTGGTTCATTCGGTTCTTTCAGGATGGCACTCGAAAAAGAACGCCTAGCTCTAAGTTGTGTGATCGGAATTTTGTTGACAGATTGAAGCAAACTACGAAACATGGTTCAATTTAAATAGACCAAGTATTGGAGAGAATAAAGCAAATAGAAGTTATTCAATTGCTACGATTTGGTAACACTCGACATCAATGATCAGTTGTTCAGTGTCTTATATTTAGATCATTCCAAGTGGGTTGTTTGTTTTGATGTCTGGCTGGCTGGCATCAGTTGGTGTGAAAACCAGTGGTGATGCGAGGCGCGCACGAGTGAGATAGGTTGAGAGAGGCACAGCCTACAGTGCACTGTCACCTTGGCTTCATTGGCACATGCCACACACGCGGCATCGATCGATTCGGTAATCCAAGGTCAACTACTATATACCGCTAGCAGCGGCAAGCGACGCGTCCGGTGTTCCTCGCCTTCCTTGCTTTACCCTCTGCTCGCCACTTGTTCAATCTTGTTCGAACTCAACTTTTGTCTAGAAAGCAATTTGAACTACTTAGGCGCTTACAACTTGGGGTAAATTCCACTCATCGGTCATTCGAGAAAGTGATACAATACAGCGTTGCTGATTGTGCACAGGATTGATTAGTGGTCTACTTTGCCTAAGCAACAATCACACACTGCCATCGACTCATCGGTCTGTGTCAACACTGTCGATAAGGCGTCTTGAGATAAGGAGAGCACATTTCAACAATAACAATCGACCAAAAGGCATACTAAGGGTCCATGATCGTGTAACGCGGCGATAAGACTGGCCAGTATTGTAAAGGATTAACACTTTAGAGAGCGTTGTCAGTACACACTACTGCCATTCCACCACTACCGTACGGGTCGAGTGTACCGAGGTGGCCAATTGTTGCAATAATTTGAGCACCACAAAGTCCTAGTCGTTTCGAAATGACACTCGACACTGTGCCGACGGCACGTGATAATGGACAGACGCGGAGAGTGCACTCTACGGAGTCAACGTGAGACTGCCCACCACCAGGCACCGAATGCAACCAGTCAGCGGGAGTCTGATGATATGGCGTAAAAGGCACTCTTACTTATTGTTTTGTTCGCTCACGCCTCGAGTCATATTTAAACGTGCTACTAGTGGCCAGTCGAACCATCACTCTGTACTGGTCAGAAGTACTTTCTCTACACACCCGTTCTCTTGTTTGGCTTTCCTTGCTTTACTTCCAATTGGCTCAACTTTTCTGGTGTTCATTACAGAGAACACAATGCAAAACGGAAACTCGAAGAAGAGTACTACAAGCCCAGCTATAGTGGTATAGAAAGTATTAATGATGTGCTAATCTCACTTGTCGTTTTGTTGCAGATCCCTGACGAATTCCAAGGCTACCCATTGGAGTCGTTCCGCATCACGCCAAACTTGACCAAGTATTTAGAATATGTACTCATTCCAGGTGGTTTTATTCAAGACAGGTAAACGTTTTATTTATTTTATTGGCTCGTTTGAAGCATAATCAAGTTTATTTCTAGAATCGAACGTCTCGCGTGTGACATTGCATTTGATCTCGGGAATGAGCCGTTCACCGCACTCTGCGTTCTCAAGGGTGGTTATCTCTTCTTTAATGACTTGCTGGAAAAGATTCGCCAACTTTATCGCTATCGCCTAATGGAAGTACCCGAAAGTATTGACGAAGCTCAGCAAATTAAAGTAGAGTTTATCCGTCTCAAAAGCTATGAGAATGAATCCTCTACCAGTGATATAAAAGTGATCGGTATTGAAAGTCTCGAATCTCTTCGTAACAGGGTAACATAACTAGGAAAAAGTTGACTAAACGACTAACCGATTGTTTTAGAACGTTCTCATTGTAGAAGACATTATTGATACTGGTCGCACTATGGTGAAGTTGTTGGACATGTTAAAACATTACCACCCTAAAACAATTCGTGTGGCTAGTTTATTCGTGAAGCGTACTCCACTCAGCAACGGATACGTGCCTGAATGTAAGCACATATAAAGCGCATTTTTTAATCATTTAAAAACAATTTGGCTTAAAATTGTTACAGATGTCGGATTCCAAATTCCAAACAAGTTCATTGTTGGTTGCAATATGGACTACAACGAGTATTTTCGTGATCTTAATGTAAGTTAGTCTGAAAGAACAACACTTGAGTAACAATCATGTGTACAGCATCTCTGCGTGATGAACGACTACGGAAAGAAGAGATACTCGGTGACTAATTGAGCAATCGGAGTGACGACACACCCCACAGCAAGCATTTGCAATCTTATATCAGTTTTCACCACAACGCCATATATATAGAGTATCACCTTCGCAACCAGGGGCCGAGTATATCAAGCTCATTATCAGTCATCACCACTCTCTTATTGCAAAGTTCAAAATATGATATGTGCAGACCAAACACTAACCAGTGACTACTTGATAGCGTTGCCAGATATCACCATCCCATTGGACAGTATTCTTTACTATAACAAAACTTTTTATATAAGCATAACTTGTTTATTAGACAACAAATAATAAATTTCTATGATTGTGATTCACTTTTATCTAGTAATTCCGCAATATAAGAATGAATAAGATAACTGTGAGTGTTGAACATGTAATGACCTGCACTGCGAAAATCCACTACACGAATCCAAGATGAGCCATCAGAAACATGAATCAAATTATTCTCATATTGTTCATAAATGTCAAAGTCTTCATGATTGGCATTTAACTCAAAAAGTTGGTCATAGTAGACGTTTGGTGTTATGAGTTGATCGTTAGAACTAAAAATAAATGTTGTTGGTATTTGCAGTTGTGACAAGATTCGCAGTCTCAGAGAAAAAGTCTCGTAATTAGACAATTTTTGACTGACTGTTTTCCAAGCCGCCACATCGTAAGTTGAGAAGATGTTCTGCAATGGAGACTTGTGGCTTGACATTAAACGTTTTGGAGTGAAGTGACGAAAAGTTAATGATCGGGACATTTGTGTGACTAAATTGAATTTACAGCGATCCCGCCACCGAAATTTGTTTAAACCAGCCGGACTAAGCAAACATAGTGATTTGAGTTGAAAATAATCTTTAGAGTTTGCGTAGATCCACAGATATGAGGCAGGGTAAATCGCCATCGAGTGAGCCACTAAGCAGTCTACTCGCCTTATTCCTAATTCGCGTAGGAGATCAGCAACCAACTCAGATTTCTCTTCTGCTGAATGCCAAAAACATCCCGTATTAACGGTATGAGAAAAGTTAGGTAAGTTCGGTATAATCACTCGGTATTGTTGACCAAAATCTACTATAAAACGAAAAAAGTCATAGTAACTGCCTGGAGTGTTGTGCAGTACAACAATAGTCTTCTTGTTCGGATCGACATCAGGCATCGTATCCACATAGTTGACTCGCATTGGGTATCCCCCTTTGGGGATATAACGTAAAAACCATGGCCTCAAGATAGCGTGATTCCGTGCAAAACGACCACAAACTTTGAGATCGATCGAATGAACGTAAGACTGATCAATTTTAGTAACAGAATTCGTAGAGAGATTGCGGGAGAGACAATGTGGAGACAAGAATCGACCAAGATTATATCGTATCGGCATCGCGCGATGTTGACTAAGTCAGCTGACTAGAAGAGCTAAACGTGATATATAACCACGTGCTGTCATTTATGCCATCTCTGTCGAAATAGTCTTTCATTTGAGACTTAACTATTGAGATTAATTTAATATTCGAAATTTTTGCGCTTACTAAAATTTTGTTTTTAAATTCACTCTATGATTTTTAGCAGGGCGAGAGACAGCTTTGCTGTAAAAGCCCTGCTATTAATCTCATGTTTCTGTCTGTCTGTCTGTCTG
>WURS02438251.1:0-15187 GCA_011762765.2 Rhinocypha anisoptera | reverse complement strand
CCCCCCACTCCCACGCCCTACATGCGACCTTCCCCAAAAAGGAAGTACTTTACACGCCCCCTCTCGTGCCCTCCTCTCGCTCCATTGCCCGGCCGCCCTCCACACGCCTTCCCCATTTAGCCCAAAACGAATCAAAGATAGCAGCACAGGCACCGTTCCCCACTCTCACGGCCGCCGACGTTAAAGAGGCCGAGAAGACTAAGGGGCAGCAGGGAGGGTGAGAGAGAGGCATCTCGTGTGTGGACCGCCAAGCCTACGGACGGGGGGTGACTGAAGCCATTTCTTCCCCAGCGAGTAACGCGGGATAGCTTCCCGACGGCATTCGTGACCCGCTAGGCGAAAATAAAAATGAATTACTAAGTATTCTGGACTTAGGAGGCGAATCGTGTATCGCCGGGTTCAAAGCGAGCAAGTCTTGAGAAAGATGGAAAAATCAACGTCGTGGATACATGTATCGGGCAAAAGTGAAGTACCGTGGAGGGGAAGCACGCCCTAGTGTTATTGAATGTTCCAAAAGTACCTATTTCTTTCTTCCTCCCATAGCTACCTTCCTAGGATTATATCCGGTGCAGGTGCTGTAACCGGAGCTCCCCTATTATTATGGAATTCTATACCATGAGTTCCCCTTACACAGCGCACTTGAGAAACGGTCTCAGACATGAAAGCTGTGCCGTTGGCGTTAATTTTCAAAGCAAAGTTTACAGTGAGATAACCGTGAACGCCAGAACATTTAGCCAACAAAATCTCATGTGTCATTACCATGTACAATACGTTTATCATATAAAGACGAAGTGTAATAAAATATTTTAAAACAAAATTAAGTTTAGAAATGAAAAATGTCAACCATTAATAAAAACAAGGCATGCCAGTGCCTTTAACGTAAACTTGTACAATGTGCCTTTAACTAGCTTTTATGGATCTCGCATGGATATTAATTACAAAAAGATCACACAATTTGAGCAAAAATTTATCATTAGAGCACGTGGAACACCTAAGTCCTGTCAACGTAGCTTCACGAGGACCCAAAAGAAATAACAAACGAAGATATATTGGAAATTTTCAGAGCTCCTGATATACTGCAGAAAGCTTTTGCTCGTAAGCTTTATTAAGCAAAATGTTTTAAGGGGAGAAGTGGTATTTCGGGGACAAGAGGAAGCGGTCGCCCTGGTGGTTGGGACTCCCTCCCTACTTACCCCGGAATGCTCCCCGCTTGTTCCCTCCGCGTGAAATGGAAAACCAAAACGCTGTTCTCACGCCGGGGAAGATGGGGTGGAAAGAGGGAGCCGCGCCCGCTTCATTGCCCACGACGGCACCTGCGCCCAGCCATTGGACCGACTGCGTTGTTAAAACACTCGCTGGCGAAAGGGAAATTTCTCACAAGAGATCGCCACAGTGACGCTGATACCTAGGTATTGAGTGGGGCGTATAATGAAACAACTAACACGCGAGCAAGGGACCGTCCGCTGAGATGAGGGGATATAAATCAGACGGGAAGCAATGGGATGTAAGTGCTTCTGGCGAGAGAGGATCCCCACGCATCCTTCACGTTAATCATCGACTTCGTCTCCACTCTGCGCAACGTCTGCGATTAAAAAGAATATAAAATATCCTTTCCGAAGTTGTCCATTCAAATGAGGGTACAGTGAGAATGCACACGATGCATAAATTAAGCGTTTCTCCTTACAAGGCTTTTGGACAGGACATCCACCAAGTAATACGAATCCCGTCAGCATTTGAGCCCAGTCATTCGATGACCGAAATGTTCTGTCTATATACTAAACAGTAAAAAGGCTTCTTAACTAATACGGAATGACTTTCGCAAGCGAATATATCGAAAAACATCTAAGACGCACTTGTAAGCCTCCAATATTTAATTTTTCCAGAAAACATTCATCCCCAGCCGGGTTATCCTGGGGGTAGTGTGCTCGCCGGCTAATCCAACGGTCGCGGGTTCGCGATTTCCGCCCAGGCCATGGATTTCGTGTTTGTCCAGATGGGTTTTTCTATGATATGAATGGCAATGAAGCGGACATAATGGACGACAGTAGCCAACTAATCTTCGTACTGAGGTATTGATGGTGATGACATTACATACAAACTCCATTCGGTGATTACATTGCATAAATAGCTTCTCCGCTTTCTCCATAACTTCCACAATTTCATGTGAAATCAATAGAAACATTACGTGAATGTGTAAAACATGAAAACCCATTCAAACATTATTTTTAAAGAGAAAGGAAAAACAACTCTACCAAATGCAATCCCCTCTCAAAATGCTCAGAGTAAAAACAGCTTATAAAAAAATTCCATGAGGTGAAGAATGGAAATGATTATAGCCAGCGGTTGAACCCACAGAAAATAATTTAAAAAGTTATATGTTTTTTGATGGTAAATTTACCAAACGGAACATAAATACCGTGTCACTTACTCATTAGTAAACAAGGACTCGTTGCACGAGTGAATTATTTGGGATAGGAAACAATTGTCAGCACCACCATTATAACGGTATCACTGTGAACAACCCTTGAAGTTAGTAATCAGGCCAGAGAAATAACAAATGAAAAGAAATAGAGTAATATAAGCGTTATAACGAGCCTCACTTAACCGTGGCTTCGGATATACCGTGGGTATCACCATGTCCCCTAAAATGATTACATTGACTATTTTATCTGTTAGTAATAAACAACTTTGTAATGAATTTTATCTCGACGTGTCTGCCTATGCGTCGCAATGGTGCGACTTCAAGTGATCATATATTTTAATAATAAATGTCAATTTTTATTTTATTCTGTAAATAAGTTAGTTATAACATTTAGTTTTACAGTTTTTATTGTTCACCACGCAGTGCCCCGTAAAGCAGGTTTTCGACAACGCGGGTGTAAAATCTGCCCCCTAAGACACGCGTTATAACTGAATTTTACTGTATAAGGAAATAAACGATTGAAATGCCTCCAACATTAATCACTACAAGAGAGAAAAAAGACAGTGCAGGAGTGAATTGAAATGGTTTAGATTCATAGACATACACTCAAAGGATAGACAACAAAGTCTACGAAGAGCATTCAGGACATTGACAGACAATAAAATGAAATAACTTTGACAAAACATGAAGAGAGAGAAGTAGGCCAAAAAACTCCTCGCCAGTGAGGAACAAGGAAGGATTTAAGAATCTGGAGGGAAGTCAAGAGCTCCGAATACTGTAATTACGGGCATTAACAAGGAACGCCCCGAGCTGGTGCCGGAGGTAAAACGCACAGGCAGCATATAATAAGTCTTTTATGCATGAAAGCAAAGGTCACTCGATCCCCAAGAGTAGGAGCAAAAGGACACTCAGTAAAAGGAATGAAAATACAAAGCAGGAAGAGGACCCAAAGAGAAGACAGCAAATGCTACTGAAGGGGAGATTCCTTGTCCTGCACTCTCTCCTCCCAAGGGTGCTACAGGGGAACGACGCGGGAGAGAATAACAAAAGGTATTGCGATGAATTATAAAATATCTTCGCTGAAGGGTCTAGGGATAACATTTTCGTACGGAAAGATTTCTTATTTTAAGCCCTATATGAAGGCCTTATTACGATAAAAACCCATTCAAATAGCTACTAGACTTAAGTAGCTAAAAAAATGCGGTCGAACAAAACATGAGTCAACAAAGTGCACAGGATAAAAACATATTCACGTATTTTTGTAACATGAAACTTTTGTAATAAATATTATCATTTAGAAGTTATATTTTATCACGTCAAAATATAGAATCTTTAGTTGGAAATGGCAACCATACGTTTATCTATTAACCTACGAGGAATTTTTTCCGTGAAATAAAGAAGTGGAAGATGAGGGACATCGGAGACGGTTCATTCGTCGAGTCTTGTTAAAAGCATAGATTCAACTATTGATAAAAGATTGTTTTTTAAGAATGAACTCTTTATAAAAAAATAACGTTGATTTTATGGAAAAAAATTTTTTTAAATAAACACCATTAACTCTATACAATAGTAAAATTTAAATTATACTGGAAAGAAAGTGATTATACACAAAAATATTAAGGACAAATCGTCACTTAGAGGACATAGCCACAATTCTGGAATCAGATGTTAATGAATCCCTTCGTTTATTTTTTATGTAGTCTTTCATAGAACCAGAACAAAACAAGGAAACAACTGCCAGCAGAAGCCACTTCTTTCCCCCATTCCATCCCCACGCTAATGGCCTTCCTTATCTCTCGCAGCCCACCAAGTTTTCTCCTTCATTCGCTGGGAGTGGGAGTGAAATGCCTTGCGAAGCGTGATAGACCATCGTCAACATCAGAAAATAATCTTTTCCGTCCCGTACAATTCTTTGGAATCGAGTTGATCACGCGCAACTACCATTCTGAGAAGGGGTTAATATGATGAAGATAGTAAAAGCTTCCTTGACTGTTTGCAAAAGCGAGTTCTTTATGGTTCCTTTCCACCGATTCTCACAACCGTCAATTACCAGAAAACGTTTTCATGGAATTTCCGCTCACGTTCCCAAATTTCAATTCGAACTTCTGAGAGCCTGAGGGCACGTTACAGTCCTTACTGCATGCGCCAAGGAATTGTGAATAAAAAAAATATTCCCTGGTGAATGATGATTTTGAAATAGAATTTTCCAAAGTGTCTCCGTTTTATAAATTCATTAGGTAACTATTTTCCTTATCATGCGTAGTATTAATTACAACTTGCCTTGAGGGAAAAACGTGAACCAACCTTCTTGGCAAAGAAATATTTTCCCGTTTGAAAAATAATTCTCTCACAATTTATCTAAGTTTCCCTCCTTAAAAACAGACCCGATAGCACAGGTAGCTTGTTGATTCATTTTATCTAACTTATGACTCATTAACAAAGGAAATTAATAACGGTAGAAACTTCGTAAAAGAGAAGAAGAGATGTGTAGTTAAGTGTTAACTTTATTTCAAAAACATATGTGTATTCCGAATATAGGTAGTTGAAAATATAAATACCGGATAGAAGTTAAACCAATGGAGTTATTTTATCTTATCTGAAGAATTATCAATTGAGATAGTAATAGTAAAATAGTTTTATTTCCGCTTTGTTCATTAGTTAACATTATCATTAAAGTTTAAGAAAAGTTATGAAACTTACTAAAGAGACATCCAGATAAATGTAGGGGGAGGCTGCCTAATCCATTTTTGGACCATATTTTTATTTTCTTTAACTATGCCATTATTAAGGAATCAATTTGTTAAATTTACAATCCAATATATTCTACATAGTTAATTTATCTTTTTTATTATTACATTACATTTAGGCTATATTATTCTTTATACACACAAAAGTAAAAAAACTAAATATGTTCAAATGGTGCAACTTGGGAAAGCGGTTACCTAATTTGGACTCACGATTGCCTAATTTGGACCTGGGAAAGATATATATGGAAAATAATTAATACGTGGATAACTATCAAGATATTAATTAAATTATGTCAAAAACTGGAATATGATTTTAATATAAAATGAAATAAATAATATAAAACATTGATTTTTTTTAAATATTAATTATTAAAAATATTCGAAAGGATGTACATCCTGTGGAATTTTACACATATAGGCAACATATCAAAATACAGCAGAAAATTTTATCTCTGACAAATTGTTCAAATTTGTTAAACAGGATTGTTCAATGAAAGTATTTCTAAATTTCAATTGTATATCTGTATTTCTATTTCAACTTGGGTAAATTAAACATTTCCAACTCGAAGAAAAAACAGGTAACTACACTAGGCAGTCAGTATTCACGGATACAATCCTAGAGTCTATAGTCACCGATCTTGTATGCCGCTATAGCTGTCTGCAAATGCTTTTTGACACAAAAGCAGTACTTGACTCTTATTGTTACCTTATAAATCTAAATAGACATGCATTCCAAAATATTACTTGCTTTAGAAGTAGAAGTGATAAGTATTACATTCCCATTTAATAATTTAAGTCTCTCCTAAAATGGACCGGTCCAACTAAGGCAACTACTATTGGTCCAGCATAGACAGCTGGTTCCAATCATGGAAATGATGGCGTTAAACGAACACATGAATGTAGATCAAGGTATTACATTATGCAGTTAGTAACTAATAGAAAGCAGATATAGAATATTCTATCGAAACTATAATTACTTACTCTTACTCGACACAGCATCTTACGTTCTGTTGCGAAAAAACACTTTAAAAACGCACTAGAGGCAATTCTAATCGGGAAAATTGTCCTAACTTTCCCCTAAATGTATAGTTTTAAAAAGAGCAAGTCAGAGAAAGCCACAAACCGACTGTGGGAGATCAGTGTGATCCTAAGAAAGAACTTAAAAAAGATGGTGTCAATAATGAATACGTACCAAAATAAAACCTTTTGTTATAACTAAGGTTTTTGTGTTACTAAAATGCATTCGACGAAAGGATAGAGCATTATTAATTCCCTTCCCAATTTTACTTTAAGTAATTTGGTACTATTTTCCATTAAAAACTTTCCTGCCCGTTTTTTCATCAGAATTGTGGTTATGTTACCTCTAACAGACACAGACGTTTAATTTTGAAAACCCATACTCTTTGAAGCCAAATAAAGGTTCAAATAAATTTATTTAAATAAAAAGCCGACCGAGTTATCCAGGGGATAGTGAGCCCGCCGGCTAACCCTAGGATCGCGGGTCCGAACCCCCGCCTACGTCATGGGCGCTGTGTTTGCACAATATGGTATTTTCTATGATTTGAAGAGATGCGAAATGACCATAGCTGCTGAATAACCTCATAAACTAAAATTTTACTATACTTAAATAAAACCAATCTCCAAATTACAAAAATGATCATGGAAAAAAGGAAACAAACTTTTTAAATTCCAGTAAATAGATTCATTCACTACCATAGTTTCGATACATTGTATCATCTTAAGGTAATGTATCGGATCCATGTTCGTGAGTGAATAAAGCCATTTAGCGGAATTTACAAAGCTTGTTCCCTTTTTTTTCCATCATGAAAAAATTCCACAAATAAGCCCTAAACCGCGAAAGAAAAAAATCATTGATTACATTTTAAACTTAGAAAAAATACAACATTTTAGAACGGTTCCAAGCAATGTTTAATCCGTCGTGACTTTCTTTACCCCTTTTATCAAGATTTCCACGATCAAAACGATAATTATGGTGCTAACAACAACTGTAACTAACTTTTGTTAACAATGACTGGGAAGGTATAGTTTTGCCGAAAGAAAATGTACCGCGTCCTCAATTCCCGAACGTCATCTATGTAGCGGCTATCGTCCCGTATTCCTTCTGAAAAGAGATAGAGGAGCAAAATGGATAAGGAGAGAGACGTGGGGGTAAGTCACACAGGGGAAACTTGACCTCCAACGGAGATGGGGAAAAGACCGGGAGACTCTCGGAAGGAACTTTAATGCTGTTTGGATGTGAGCTTAAGTATGCTCGCGACAAGGAAAGTAAGTACACCCGCAGCCATGACAAGGTGGTTCGGAGAAAGGGGGAACTGAGGGGAACGGGGACCAATGAAGAAGAAATTTCATTCCGACGGCCTCCAGCGGCGGTTCTGATCTCCTTTTCCCATCCCTATCGCTCCCTTTCCCTCGATTCCCGCACCGACATCGGGCGAAAAAGAAGAAGCAGGAAAGGAAATGGTGGGGAAGTGGAGAGGGAAAGAGGAGAGAGCAGGATTAAGAAGAGGGGGAACAACTGGGAGGATGGATGTCGCTGACAAACGCAGGACGATATATCTCTCTCGATCACTGTCCACCGCTGCTCCTTCCCGCCGTTTTTTTCCTTAAACGTCATGTGAAGAATCCGAAAGGATTCAAAGATCCCTGCACTCATCTTTCCTTTCCATTTAATTTTAAAAATTCACAGACATAAATCAGGAGGAGACCGAGGACAACGCCGGCGGCAAAGGACGTATTACTTACTTTTACCTAGGCAAAGGACTCCACCTCTGAGAGGATTTTACGATGTTTTACAGCCCATTTCCAAATCATGCAATATTCAATATGAAAGCTGAAATTATAATAGTAACTAAAATATATATCTGTACTTCAAATCATGAAGGATAAAATCACAAGTGGAATCATTTCGGTAATTAATAACCGCAAATAATAATGGGGTTAAGCACTGCGTGCCTGATCTCCGTTAGATTATCTTCAAGGAAATATACTATTTTTCTCGATAATATTGATGGTTTTGGGAGTCACTTGGTGGAATATTTCCATTATGCCTCAGGGGAAGAAATAATTTTTCAAATAATGTCGTGACGAGAAGAACCCTAGGTCGTGCAATAAATTACCTCTGTGGGAAACCAAGTTATTTCTTCCTCCTCTTCCAACCTTTCTCTAGTACATATACTTTCCTCGTATCGAAAAATAAGTACCAAACCTAGGCATTTCTTTCCATTTCCCCTCATATTTATCAGTTACCACCATACTCTGCATTGAAGAACCTAGCAAAACTCACCTCTGAAGTCCAAAGTAAGCATTCATAAGATACCGTTTAAACATGTATTTAACTCCGAAACCCAACTTATTGAAAAGGTTTGGATATTTATAACAGTAACATTAACACTGAAATATTTACTATTTATTTGGTCATATACGCGATTCTGAATTATTAATAGATGATTTGAACCGTGAAAAGAATACATACACCTAATATCAGGACATTAGAATGTCATACTAATATCAGGATACTAAAATGAACTTTTACTTGACATTAATATGACTTTAGCCTTAACCTTTTATCTTAATTATGGAAATAATACTCGTACTATAATTTAAGATACCAATTGAAATAATGAGAAGATTTTAGAGTAAAAATGACATAACTATAATTCAGCATAAAGTCTGACTAACAGATTCAACAATAGCAAGATATAATTTTTATGAATCTGAAAAAAAAGTTATCATTGATCGGATTAAAAGAGAATGGATTAATGAAGACAGGCGGAACATCTTTGTCATAAATGCATTATAATTCAAAACTGCATTTCAACAATTCACAACAAATGCGACAGGAAAGAACGGCTTAGAATATTACTATAATATAGAGGGGGTCATCATCACATCGACAAACATGAGCGTGAAGAGGATTCCAATTCCAGACCCTTCAGCAGTTGGGGAACTTCATATAGAGCTCGATGATTCCGAGCAACGCAATTTCACCCATTAATCCGAATAATTTCTCGAAGGCTGGAGCAACCACACAATGGGGAGTCGGATTCCCCACAAATTCTCTCGCCTAGTGCAAAAAACAAGCCAGCGAATATGGAGGGAATTTCCAAGCGACAATGGAATCCGTTTTTACTACACGCAGAGTTTGACTTTCCCGGCAAACACTTTAAGTAAATGTTGTTGCAAAGGAAATATTTTAGATCAGGAAGGGCTATACAGAAATCAATAAGCTACTGAAGAAAGTAAATGTTTAAAAGTAGCTAATTAGCCAACATGAAGAAAACTGAAGCAATAACTACTCTAATATATGTTAATATGCCAGTAGGAATCATGCCAAATAGAGACAACTAAAACTAACAAATTGTGGGATTGGAACTTTACGAAGGAATAACTGACGGTGGCGAAGAAACAAATTTCGAAGTTGGAATTCATGAAAAGCATGAAAGGCTTCCAGCTTTGCAGCTGTTATAGGAAAGTTCAATTTGACAAGTTTTTTAATAGCGGAAAGGAATATGTTTTCCAAACATCTGGATCGGAAAATCGGCTTAGGGAGAGCGACTTAACGATAAATAAAGAATCCTGAAACACAACAGTGAAGAAAGACCTGAGAATTCAAGATGTTATAAGAATCCTGTAAAGGGAAAAGGATTTAAGACTAGAAGAATGAAAGTAAATAATAAAGTTAACCCACCAATATATCCTTGCACATGGATTCTTAAAAGAAAATATCGTAAACATAAAAAATCATTTTTCATTTATTTAATGATTCCCTTGGATTATCCCATGATCTGCATTCAACGACCGATCAAAAAATATATGCGAAAATCAAATCATTATTTGTGAATAACAATGTCTTTAGTCGGTTAACAAAAATTATGTGTAGTTATGTACTATCCATACGGCACATTGTTTTTATTTTAATGATTTTTTCACAAAAGACGATACCATAAAAACTATTATAATAATTTCCAGGTTTTTAACTGGGTTATGGTGTGAGAATCCATTTAACGTTATCGTCATATGCTAAGATTAATTTTAATTTTCAAAATCCTTTCAGTGATATGAACTGTTCCTTATATTAATATGTTTTATAGACCCCGGATATCCAAAAGGGATCATATAACAAGTCTACTAAACCATTAATCTTGCTATGAACTATGAAAGAAATTGAAATTTACGGCAAAAATTATAACCCCAATACAGTTAAAGGGGTAGGATATAAAAGTCAGGAGCACTTGAAATAGAGGACTTCAAAATATTTCTATTTCAAAATTCAATTTCAGATTGGTTGATGATTATCAAACACTATTATCAAATAGTAAAGGGAAATAATGCATGTAGAGTGAGTCAGATTTATGACCCCCTTACCCAAGAGTATTAGTGACTCGGCAGCCTCAGGATGGGTAACTCCAGTTCAGCTTTATAAAATCAAAAAGCCAGAAGAAAAAACTTTAAAGAATTAAGGATAATATCTCGTCACGATTTGAAACAACGTTGCATTTGGCTATCCCCAGTTCAGCTTTATAAAAGCAAAAAAAATGTTGAATTGAGGATGATATCTCGTCAAATTTTGAAATAACGTTAAATTTTCCTAAAAAGCAGTAAAATGACTAAACAGATTCTTCTCCACACTCGCATGACAGTGATATAAAGTCCCCGCACATTCCACTAGCGACACCCGTGCTGCAGCGTGCACTACATCCAGCAGTACGCAGTAACCTTTAGAGTAGAGGCCTCCACATTGGGCGATACCGCCCCCTGGGGAGCTCTAGAACGATTCAGGAGGACGAGAGCCCCATCGTATGGAGGACCCATCTTTCTGCTTTCTCAGTTAAATAAGGTAAATTTCCCGGAGCAGCAACATTTTTTCCTGAAAATGGGACGGTAGGCCAAACGACTATGGAAACCTCTGCCATGAGAATTCCATTCTCGCGACGTACCTCGAAATTTTTATCGTAACGCTCACTCCAACGATAAGTATGCTACGTAATAGTAAATAAAAAAGAGGGTTGATGATCGCTATTCATCGAATTAACAGCGGATTTTCTTGTAGAGTGTAAATATAATCACAAAAAGGCACAGTCATTTTATATATTTGAGTATACGTTAGAAATCTCATTACTCAGAAAATTGCCATTCTGAATCGGGTCGAATATATTTATATCCACTCCATGTACAAAACTAACAGTGACTGGTAGGAGTGATCTCCAAAAATATCTCCTGTCTCACCGTCATTGTAAACTGACACACTAACCCTTGCCGTAAGGACTTGGTGTGGTACATAAAAACTCCTTTTTACGAGCGACCTTCATGAGGACGACATAAAAGAGATGAGGGATAGTGACTGAAGGAAAAAACCAAATGGTACGACGCTTCTCATTTCAAGCAAGCCAACTCGATTTAAACCACAAAAGCAACAAGCTACGAAGGGGAACTCAAACCACAGTACATTAAGCGGTTCACATAAGGCCTGATGACCCATGCATGGTCGTGCAAAGATTTGTTGAAAAGCAATAATTGAACACAAACATTAATCATTGAATATTAATCACTCACTAGTTACAGCAAGAGGGTTAGGTAATAAGAGTATTTGGTACTCACGACCTACTCTTTCGGGAGTACTGTCTACTTGTCATCCAATTAAAGACAGGAATTGAATACTGATTAATTAGAAAAAAATAACCACTGCATTCATTGAGTAAATTCCTCCTCGACAAAAAGCATTTCATAACAATTGCATTAGTTAATAAGCAATTCAATAGCCACAATTAATACTATTAATGAATACTGATTATTAAATTATTTCTAATGAAATATTTCCATGTGGTCATAACTGGAGTTCACTCCTTTTTATAACATTTGCATTGCCAGTGACGAATAACGATATTACGAATCACTGAAATAAACTGCAATTATTGTAATATCTACTGTTGAATGTTTCCCGTCGAGGAGTGCTGAATATTCATTGGTGATGATGGCATAGAACGATGAAACGTGTCACACCAATTAAAACTATGTGGAAATGTACAATTGTGTATTATTTTCTTAATAAAATGCAATTACTGCATTTCAAACAATAGCCACTAAGCATTCACCCACACGAAATAGCAAATTTAATGTTTAATACGGGTCCTTTAACACGTTGAATAAAATAAATTGCATCAAAACGGAGATAATATAAACAACAAAATCATGCAAACGGGTATTAAGTTGCTACGCTAAAAGTTGTGCCAGGTACATATGCATTAAGCGGTCATTCTTTTCAAATCTATACGCCCCTTCCAGTTACGACCTCGAGGTGAAACAGAACTATACAGAGAATATAATTCAACTTTGATTCCCATATTTCTCACTCTGATCATTACTGCAGGAATGCCGACATCTGAGAAAGTGGGACTCATGACCACGACATGGATTGAACATAAGTCACTCGAATGGTACATGGAGTGAGTTTGTGCTTTGACCAAGTGGAACGGTTTGCCCATTTGAACTACAGGAGCATGTTGCGCAAAGGATAAAATGCAGTCGGCTCGCTTATTATGAAATTAAAGGGGATAAATAGCCCCTATATAGGGCGGTACGTATTTCGGAATATGAATGTTTCAGCTGACCATTGGAACGCATCATGGTCAAAAGAGAGAGGAAACCGCATACCCTAATTCAAATTACATTAGAGCACACCCGGTATATGCAGATGATGCTGACCAAAAAAGCACGTTTCAGCTTAAAACATTTCTCCACCAGGGTGAAATCAGATCAAAATGACATCTCAAAACTAAGTATGCTCAAGGAGTAAAATATTCAGGCAAGCCTTCTGAAAGGGCATTGAGGGCACTTAATTAACCCCTGGGCCAAAACTCTCTAAAGCAAAAGGGAAAGCAGGAGAGGGTGTTTAATAAAGGAAAAGTGAATTATAGAAGCAAATTTCCTGAATACATCACTTTATATATTATCATGACAGCAACCAATAATACGTTAATATTTAACCAAGACATTCTATATAATATGTTTAGTCGTGGTAGCCGAGTGGATAGAGCGATTGGCTACTGAATGTGACCCAGCATTCAAGTATTGGTGACAATGCTTGATATACTATAAATAATGTATAATATAATGTATAATAAAATATACTATAAATGATATAAAATCTATAATCAGTTAAGGGATGGTTTAACCCACGTCGGGATAATTTAAGGTTTCATCCTCCTACTTGCATTCGCTATTACGGTCTCAATACGCAATAACTGGAAAAAGTTAAATGCAGAACTTCAATTAATTTTGTCTAAATCCATATATATGGATTGATACGTTCTTATATTTGTTTGCAAACTATGAATCAGAAATAGCATCTATAAAAAAACTCAGGAAACCTAATCCAAGATGCAAGATGGAAATGATTAAGAGTTTCAGATGGCACCATTTAATCGTGACTCATAAAACTCGAATGACGTGTGACACTTATAGTTCCACACGAATGAAAAACTGTACAAAGGCGCTTTAGGATCATTGATTGTTGCCAGCAAATTATTTAAATGCATACATTAAAAAGGGGAAATATAAAAACCATAACGACATCTAATTCGATTTAGTGTAGAAACTCTCTAATGCAAAAAATACACTTAATTTATCAACCGAAATATTAGTTTGTAAGGGCGAGATTTTAGCAAAATCGACCCTTTATTATGTGTATAAGAACTAGATCGTTCATCCAGGAACTGGACGCTCCTCGCTAAGTTAATGCGCCTGCAAGCATTCATAAAAATAAAAAAATAATTCAGAAAAATACCTTTAGAGTATACCTCCATCACCACAGAGTAAGGTATGACAGTTCAGGAGAATATAGAATAAAATATGTATGGAATACATGTTACCGTAATAGTTTTAGATATAAAATAACCGCGAAAAACTAAGACGGAATCTGCGTTTAGAAATTTTTTTCAATATATTTCCATAAAAATATATATATACAGTTACGAATTTCATGATTTCAGGATTAACCTCGAGGATGTTGCTATCATCCATCATAGACAAAACAACACACAGAGTATGTGGGATATACAAGTATCGAATGACATTATGGCATGGAAGCCTGTAACTGAGAGAATGGGTATTTTAGATATGCTTATGGTTAGGAAATATACAGAGTTGAAGAGGAATTAGTGTTCAGGCTGGGCTCGGTAGTTCTGATTTGGAGTTCATTAAAAACAGACCTTACCCGGTATATTAAATTTCATCATCATCACTCCATGCAAACACTTCATAAGCTTATATGCCAGAAACGGTATTCAAGCATTATGATGGACGTTCATCTTGAATGAAATAAAATTATGCCGTTTTTATTCCGCCAAATAATCTGTCAACGTGTCCAGATCTATCTCTTTGGCTGCTTTTTATGTCGTCTTGGGGACATAACAAATGCAATTAAACCCCACGACCCCGCATAAGATAAGAGATAAGTATTAGAGCATAATGGCAGGCCATTCGATTAGGAAAAAAGAACGCCCACACGCATGTCTCACTCCGAAGAGAGAGATAACCCATTGAGTTTTATCTGGCACTATCCCTTCGTTAGAAACCGAAACATCCGAATGAAACTGCAAAGCTTGAAACAACCTTCCCCGTCAGCAAAAAAATATTTTCCTCGAAGACAAACAAAAATCTCCACGACCGTGCACACTCTCGGGCGAGGGAGAAATCGAAACGGCCTCCGCTCGCAACATCACGTCGTTACCAGTCGTTTGCTTTCCAATTTCAGGGCGATTATCCAGATCTCCTGACCTGCTCGCTCGCTTCTCCACTCTTTTCACGCGAGGCAGATCCACGGAAAGGGGACGGCAGTTATTATCCGTGCCTCCTCCTCCCTCCCGCAACCTGCTCCGTACATAATCCCATGAGAAGTGCCCAGGGGATTATCCGGGGAGGAGTTCCACAAACGATGTATTTCCTAAATTAATGAAAATACTAAACTTAATCATGCTTTTGATTGCCAACAATATTCACA